>ML821192.1:4540-21785 GCA_009831015.1 Picea engelmannii
AGATAACTTAATAAAAAACACTCGTTGAAAACTATATACAAATCTACAATATACTTACAGTTCACTAACTAATATTTATAAAATAGCTTTACAATATATCTATAGGATTATATCTCTAATATATGTGTAATATTTACAGAATGCAAATTTTAATCTAAATCTACGAAACTCAAATATAGATTGATTTATGACAGTAAAACTATCATTCAGTCTTCTTGATTTTTTATAACTTTTATAAACAAGAAATGAAATAGCTAACTGTCTAATTAAAAACAGATATGAATAGTAAAATGTGTTTAGATTACAGGAACTTTCTATATTAATTAAACTAATAAATAAAACTAGCAAACTGACCTATAATCACATCTCCTATTCATCCTGTGTACAATGTCCAATTGTGTTGTTTGATGGGCTAAACCGCAACAAATCTTACGAACGCTTCTCGTAAACGCGAAGCAGAAGTAATTGAATGCTTAGTGACAGAACATATATGAGAAGTATTGACAACAATTTTATGATTTTATAAATGGTCACATTGAGATAAATCTGGCTGTAAAACTTTGTATATAACTGCTCATTGAATAACGAAGATTAATCTTCTAATCATCAAACTTGAACAGAGTAATTGTTGTATGTAATATAAGGGACATAAAACACGGACATCATATAAATTCCATCACATCAATCTGTAATAAACCATGATATCTAAAGTAATCACAATCTAATTACAAATCAAAATGATCAAAACTTGAATAAAAATACGATATAGCGAAGCTAAAGTTGTACCAATATCAACTTCCATTCAAGTCTGTCAATCATAAATCCATAGTTTCTGCTCCCAGGCAGCGATGGTCCTTAGTTTACAAAACAATACATTTATAAAGGTCACAGGATCAAAATGTTTCTTGTGGAAATCATTTGATTTGTTCCAAAAAAAGTGGGGGATGCAACCTCCCAGATTATACTTGTTATCAAAACTAACAACCTATTCTAAAACAACATAAAGAAATAACATGCTGAGAGATGCCACCAGTGGTTCAAATCTTCTTTAGAAATCGTAGGTACCTGAAAACACATAAGAATAAAAGATTTCAGATGCATTTTCAGTTATTAAAGCAAGTAATTTGAATTTTAGTAACTAGCTATAGAATCTCACGATTCTGTAGTTAGTTATAATTATAATTAGAATCGTATTTTATTGAATCAATCAAAAAAGACTAGATGTAATATGTGCAAACAAATCATGTATTCTAATTTAAAAAAGACAAAATCATCCAAAATTTATTTTTAAACATTTGTACCTCAGATTAAGGAATTTGACTTTATCAAGCAATCTTTGAATTCACAATGGTAGTCACTGCTTCCACGTTCTTAAAAACAATAGACCCTGTGGTTTTATGTCATTTATCTTTGGTTTGAGCTACGGTTTGAAGTCTGTCATTCTCTTTCGTTAGTAAATTCACCTGGTCTTCCAAGGATTTGATCTGAGTCTGAAGTAAAGGCATGTCTTTGTAATACCTATCGATCCATGCTTGACATTCGTTACATTGCGGCTGAATCGACTATGTATTAGCAGTGATGGTATTAACGGGTGGGGAATTTTCCATCTGACTTGTAGGTTCACTGTTGAGTTTGATTCCAGGGAAATCAGGGTTGTCTTTAAGACACGGTGGAAGGTTTGTAACATAATCATAGGGTTTACCAGAGCAAAGTCCATACGAATATGGATATTCTTCAGTTAGAAACCTTTCAATTTTCGAATCAGAATCCTCGCTTAACACAGTTGCGTTTTGGTCTGCACAGGGCTTAGGTTTATTTCGGGCACATCATGAAACCCAACGTGCGGCTTTTTTACTTTTATAATTGATCTCAACATTGCCTTTACACTTTTTCTTTGCGGATTTTTTAACAGACTTAACACCACCTTTGGGATACGAATCTGGTAGAGAATCGGGTTGGGTAGTGTCTGGATAGGTCGAGGGTTCCACATTAGAAATAGGATCACAGGGAAAGAACAAAGGAGGAGGGATGGTAGGCTCGACGAGGATTTCTGTGATGACATACTTGTCAACTTGTCCTATTTCACTGCTAGCAAAACCATTTCTTAACAGGAAGGCATCCCAACAATCATCGTTTAATTTCAACCGATGAACAATAATAATCTTGATCAAACAATGGTGAAACAGGCTAGAATAAGATTTCTGCCTTTTAAAACGCTTTGCCATTTTGTATAGACTTCGAAGGAAAAAATAGGGCATGTTTAGGGGAAAATTAATAAAACTTATGAGCAACCGGAAGTGGTATAAGAAAACCAAACCATATCTACCCTCACAGGTAACGAACTGTTTGACAATAGATAACAGATTGTGCCATCTAGGTTTTAGAGCTGAAATGGGCATGCCTCTGTCGCAGCTAGTAATCTTCCTTGAGGTGAACAACAATGACCAAGGAACCTCTTCAACCTTTGAGTTTTTAAACCACTTTTGTCCCACGGCTGGCAGACTGGTGGCTTGGCTAATAAAATATTCGTTTAATTCAAGCTGGACATCTCCTATTTAGCTCTGCAACCATCAAACGTTAACGCAAATTCTTGAGTGACTGCTAAATTAAAACTCTCAAACTTTTCAACAAAGACATGCCAGCCATTCCTCTCTAAGTCTTCTCAAGCATTATCAAATTATAACAATGTCTGGACACCGTTGGGCTCAATTCTCAACATAGGGGCCATGGCTAACAGCAAGGAATCGACAAGGGATTTGGCGATAGGGTTTGACAGAACAGGAACAGAGCCATTGCCCCGAGCTTCCCCAACACAATGCAAAGACAACTTGAAATGTTAGGCGAGAGTGTTAATTGCTATGCGTGAAAGGAAAATCGTATAGATTGAGGTCAAGCAAAAACATCATACCACACTGTACTTGGATTGACACCTCAGCCTAATGGTACACACAAAAATCATAACAGTTGAAAACCATCATATGCATATCGACAATTTGAATAAACAATTGAATCAAAGATTTTATAAATAAAAAACCCTATTAACATTAGTCGAATGCTAAATGGGTGATGGTTTGATACACATGTAACCAAGGTTTGTTCGAGACCAAGGGGTTATACCATGAAAACAACCATGTTCATGACAAAATAAGACAAATCGACGATAAACCAATATGAACATTAACCCTTTGATGAAATCAAACATGAATTCCAGCTGTGAATATGAAAACGAAATCGAAATACAGGTACGCAGAAAGCGACGAGTAACAAGTGTTGTTTAATGAAAAAGATTGCGACAAGTAACTAGAATTTAAAAACCCTGTGTAGGCAGCTTGTAAAAATAGAGATTAATATGGCTGCCAACAATGGCGACACACTGGTAGAAGCAGTTATCTCTGCCAAACGAACAAGTCCAGATTAGGATAATCAGAAAAACTTCAAATCGAAAACAACTAAGAAACTGTTTGAACATCATTATCAATCATAAAACATTCCAGTTTCAAATTGCTTGTTATTTTAAAAGACAAAAACTGATGACAATCTTGACAAAAGAGAGTCACGATGTTAAAGTTAAAATCTTTAATATTGTTGATAGAGCCGTTGCTGCCAGCAGGCATCCATAGCCTCGACAGGGATGCCATTTAACCCACTCCAATATCTGTATCCTGCCAAGGAGTTCCAAATCAGAATGAAGGACATTTAAGGTCAATAGATTCCATATCTGAGAATTTTCATATACTTGGCATGCTTCGCTGCCAGCGGGCTTATTCAGTACCCCGACGAAGTTATCTTGGCGTCATGCATGCATTTACCCGCTGGCAGCAGACCTGTTCAGTATCCCGGTGAGTTTACAAGCACTTCCCATAGCTCTCTGAAGATTTATTTAGTTTTAAAGATATTTAATAGACCGGCGTGACGCTGAAAATCCTCATATTTTGGAGATATTTTAATAAATTACAGACCTTGAGAGAATTTTTTAACTGTCCTTCATTAAGATCTAGAGATAGTTTGTTTATAAACCAACCTTCAAAGGCGGGGAGACATCTTTGAGTTGTTCTCTTAAGGAACAAGGACAGCATAAGAAGAAATTTTTATGAATGATCATGAAAAGCTTCAGTTACAGATTGAAATCAAGAAACGCTTTTCAAACCACAAGCTTTCTTTAACATGGCTGCAAACTCCAGAAAAAATATCATAATTGATGTTTTAACAGTCTTCAATAGTCATTTCAGAGGAGAAATTTTTCTGTTCTCTTTGTCTGAAACAGTTCATGATGCAGGTATGTATGTTTCAAAATAAAAACTGGTAAGCATAAGGGAAGAATCAAAGAAAAATAGCAAAGAAAAACAAAAAGCAAGAAAAATAAAAATATTTACACAGTGTACACGAGATTGTCATCAGGTGAAATACCTTTTTAGAGCTTGGTCATTCACCGGACATGTGTCTGGATGTCCCTCTAGATTCTATAATCGGAAGGGGCTGGGACCCAATTTCTCAGCAATCAAGAATGGTCCTAGCCACAAGTTCTGAAACTTTGTATGCTCTCCTTTTCCCTCATGCGGTTTGTCCCATTTTAGGACAAGGTCACCTACCTCAAAATTTCTGTCAGAGGAAGAATTGGAATCAAACCAGCTTTTAACCATGAGTTGATGTTGATCCAATTTCCTTTTCGCTTGAGCCCTCACTTCTTCTAATTTTAACAAAGCGTTAATTCGATTCTCCAAAGGGGGACAATCCTCTTCTTGTATTTTCTGCAATAGCTGCAGAGAGGGAAGGAGAATATGTGGTGGTCGAATTGCCTCTTTTTCGTAAACGAGAAAGAAAGGTGAGTTACCCACAGAAGTTTTTGGAGTCACTCTATCAGTCCAGATTGCGTTTAACAGTGCATTATGCCAATTTTTATGGTTTTCAAAGACCGTTCTCTTGATAATTTTGATCAGATTTTTATTAGTTGATTCTGCCAATCCATTGCCTTGAGGGTAATAGCTGGCAGAATATTTTAGTTTAATTCCTTTTCTAGAGTGAAATCACTCATCTCAAGAGACGAAAAATAGGAAGCGTTATCAAATACTAGGCAGTCAGGGATACCAAAACGAGTAATAATATTTGAATTCAAAAAAGCTATTACCTGACTGGTATTTATAGCTTTTAATGGGGTAGCCTCGGACCACCTGGTGAAGTAATCCATGGCTTTTATGATAAACTTATGCTGCTTCGAGGATGGCGGATTAATCGAGCCTATAATATCAAGACCCCACTGCTAAAAAGGGGAGTCTACTAAAACGAGCTACAGAGAGAAGGCTGATTTCTGTATCCGTCCAGATGCTTTCTGACAAATTACACACTTGTGACACAAAGCATGAGCATATTTAAAAAGTGTGGGCCAGTAGTAACCTACTCTTAATACTTTATGGGCAGTGGTATCTCCACCAAAATGCCCACCAACTTCTCCTGCGTGCAATTCCAATAAGAACTTTTCTGCTTCATCTTTCTCAAGACAGCGCATTAGTACTCCATCAAAATTTTGACGAAACAAAATACCATTAATCAGTTGAAAGGAGGCAGATTTTAATCTTAGCGCTCTTCTTTTTGTGGGATCCAGGTGACGGGGAGCTGACCCATGTTCAAGACAAAATTTTATATCATCATACCAGGGACTAACAGGGTTTTGTGTACAGCAGATTAAATTTTTGTAGTGTTGTCTTGGGTTCGACATATCATTTTCCTCTTTTTGTCCTGCAACTAAGTCAACGACTAACTTGCATAACCCTTGACCTCTCACTATTTGTGCTGGGGTGATTTCTATGTCATACTCTTGCAAGGATGTGACCCAGTTTGCCCTCTTTTCGCCTAGTTCTTTCTGTACTAACAAATTTCTGACGGTCGGGTAAGGGACAATGATTTTTGTCCTAGATTTCAAAAGATAAGATCGGAAGTGCTTTACTGCTTTAAAAACAACATAGGCTTGCCAATCTACTGCTGGGTAATTAAGTTCTGCCCCTTTGAAGGCTGAGCTCATAAAGGCAATTGGGACTTTATTGTTTTCAGTGTTCTTTTGAGTTAGGACAATAGCGTAAGAGCAGTCAGAGGTGAATGTGTAGAGAGTGAAGTCTTGTGAAAAGTCGGAGCTCATCAGAGAAGGAGCGTCTATTATGGCCTTTTTTATTAAACTAAAAGCCTAGTTTTCTAAAGGTCCCCAATGGTATTGTACGTCCTTTTTTATTAGGTTTTGTAATGGTCTCACCATTTTTGAAAAACTGGGGACGAATCTCCTGACAAAGTTTATCTAACCTAAGAAACATTGCATAGATTGTTTTGACGAGGGAGGGGGGAGTTTCGAAATGACTTGAGTTCTTTCAGGGTCGATAATCATCCCTTCGCTTGATACAATAAATCCTAAGAGTTTACATTGTTCTAATGCGAAGATAGATTTTTTAGGATTCAAAGAAATGTCGTACTTATGACATCGCTGTAGAACGAATCTTAAATGAGCTAGATGATCTGCTTTGTTTTTCGAGAAGACAGTAACGTCATCCAGGTAAAATACGACAGATTGATTGATTAAGCCTCTAAAAGCGATGTCCATCACTCTCTAGAAAGTGGAACTCGCATTTATGAGTCCAAAGGGCATATTCCTAAAAGTGTAGGTGCCCCATGGAGTGCGGAAGGTGGTTTTAAGTTGGTCTGGAGCGGAAATCAGCACTTGGTTATACCCTGAAAAACCATCCAATAAGGATAATCTTTTAGAACCAGATACCTGTTGAAGGATCTGTTCCATAGGTGGGACGGGGTAGTTGTCTTTATCAGACGCTCGATTAAGATTTCAGAAATCGACACATAGTTGGATTTCACCACTTTTCTTCCGGACAGGGACAAGATTAGAGACCCATTGTGTGTGCCTAACTGGGAAGATTATCTTAGCATTCAAGAGTTTATTTAATTCCTTCTTGATAGTTGGTTCGAGTTTTGGATGCATTTTCCTTAACTTTTGTTGAAAAGGTAAGGTTTGGGGTTTCATAGGAATGACGTGTTGTATGATGTTAGGATCAAAGGTTTTTAGGGCATCGTACGTCCAAGCAAAAACATCTTTGAATTCCTTAAACAATTTAATAAATGTTGCTTTTTCTTGTTCAGAACATCCTACCCCTAAATTAATGTACTGTGGGTTGTCTTTAGTTCCCAAGTTTACTTTTTCATGCATCAAAGAGGAACTATTCATTTTACAGTTCACTGATTTTTTGAACTTGTCGTGAAGATCGTAAAATTTTTCTAATCTAACTACAGATTTCGGGATAGAATTTACCATGTCTGATGAAGATTCAGGAGATCTTGGATCTGGTATTACCGTGAAGTCACGAAGATTTTCGTCATGAGTACCTTCGTCGATTACTGCGCCCTAGAAAGTTTCTTCCATATGCAGGAAACTTATAATCTGTCGATCGTCATCGAAGACTCTCCAATTCGTGATGTTGTCGGGGACGGATGGTCTGAACAACAGTTCGACAGAGAATGCATTCGAAGATAAGCCTTCTATAGGAAAAAGTTTCGAAGCTACATTAGCTAACAAGTTGGCTTCCGAATTATTCAATCTAGGAATAGAATTTTTGTTAAATGCAAAAAACTTATTCATCAAATTCCATACCTCAGATTTGTATCTTTTAAGGTGAGGAGATAAACAGTGGATATAATTTTTTACCTGTCTAACCAATTTTTTTGAATCGCCAAAGACAATCAAGTTTTGAACGTTCATATCTAATGCTTTCCTAAGGCCTTGCAATAAAGCCTCATATTTTGCTGTGTTGTTTGTACATTCAAACTCTAACCTGAACGCAATCAGGGTTTTGTTACCTGCTGGATCGATAATCACGCAGCCTGCACCAGGTCCTTTCTTGGATTTTGACCCGTCAAAGTAAAGAGACCATATTTGATTTTTTTTAGGTGCATGTGACCATTGGATAGACGTTGTCGGCTGCATATATGCCAAAATTTCATAGTGTTTTTCAGGGTTAGTAATAGCGGAAGTTTCGGCCATGAAATTGCCGAAAAAGGTATTCATCCCTTGTATTTCGGGTGAATCGGCAGAAGGTGTAAACGACTCATTGGGATCATTTAAATTTGTCACTGTGAACTTTGGGTAATGTTCATGATTTACCTTGATTCTGTTGGGCTTTCCATTCTCGGGCAGCCACAAGTGAGACCAATCCATCGCAAAATAGTCGTGTAGTTGTTTTGACCAGTCTCTGCTTAAAAACAAACCATAAACTTCTCGGATATCTACGACAATAATATCAATCACTTGATGAACTTTAGGGTTAGACGACAATCTTATAAGCACATTTCTCAATTCGCCTATAACTTTAACACTAGTTCGATCAAGCTGGATGATTTTCAAGGTGGATGGTTGAACTTCAACATTAATCTTTTGACACACAGACCACAAAATTATGTTAGATGACGCTCCTGAATCTACCATACAGTTGTGCACATTCCTATTGAAGATTTCAAAAGTTAACAAAAATGGGGGGACATTTCTGCGAGTACTAATGGTGGAAGGTTGTTGCTTTTTACTCGCAACCTCTAAAACTAATTTATCTACATTTGTTACATTATTTACAGTAAGGTCTCTTTTTTCGTGAGAATCAGAAGTGGTCTTGGCAGAGGCCTTCAGAGGAACGTTGGGGTTGTTCTGAAAACCTTTGTTATTGCTTGAATTGCCATTTTTGTTGTTCTCTGCAATATTCTGTAACATTTTTTGTAGAAGAAACAGGAATTTTAATAATTCATAAACATAAATATTAGCCCTTAACTTTTTTAGGTCTTCAACCAAATCATAATCTAAGCTTGGGTTTACATAATTCTGTTTAGTCTCAGTTGATTTAGGCTATTTTGGGGGCAAAGTCGTAGTGATTTCAGAAGAAGGCTTGTTTGTTGTCTTACTCCTAGTATTGTAAGGATGTACTGTTTCAAAATTAGCTTGAAAAATACTATCCGAGAAATGTCCAAAAATGTTCGAAGAGGATTCATCTTCTTCTACTGTCTCTTGTTCAGCTACTTCCTCAGGGATCTCAGGAGGCATCAAGTTATCTTTTGCTTCTAGAATCGTTTGAATAGCGAATTGCAGGCTTTCTAGATTTAGGCCTTCAGTATTTGAATTAGGTCGGTTGGTGGGAAAAGGATTCCTAAACGAGGGTTTGTAAGGCCCTTTGCTTGAAGAAGCTTCTTCAGCCATCCTTTTCAAATCTATAACTTGATTGGATAGTTTTTGAATGACTTTCTGTAAGTTTTCTAAATCTGAGCTTTCAGGTTGTGTTTTGTTTTGGGAAGGTCTAGGGAGGATTTCGATTTTCTTTTTGGAAGATGAACTAGTCTCTATTTCGTTGCTAGTAGTGTCTTTTAAGCTGAGGATGTCTTTCTCGATCTGACTGGCCTCTTCGAAGGCTTCTAACAACGTGGATTTCTTAGATTTCTTTACCCAAATGGCTATGCTTGGATGTAAGGCTTTCATATAATATGCTATGACAAGATTCTCGGCAGACATCGAATCCGTAGGGATTCGGTTCTTTAGTGTTAAGAATCTTTGATTAAAGTCTTTGATCTTCTCTTTGGGGTTCATTATTAAACTAGAAAGTTCCATGACTAGAACTTCTGGGGACTTGTCATCTCCAAACTTCTCAAGAAAACAAGATTCAAACTTCTCCCATGACACGATGGTATGGGGTTGTTGGGCAAAGTACCAGGTAGAGGCATTTCCCTCAAAGGTGTAGGGAAACAATCTACAGACTACGTCTTCGTGCTCGACACTAGGGAGTCTAATGGCTAACATAAAATTTTTGATGTGATCTTCGGTGATCTGTTTAGAGTCCGGGTCAAATTTAGGGAGCCATTTCTCCGGGTGTTTGGGTAAGGGATGCTGAGGCCCAGGTATGGCCACTACATCTTGGTTGAGCCAGGGTCTGGAAAAATTGTTCTGGTTGGCCATAGGTGTGGGTGGTGTCGAAGGTTGGGATGAGGAACTTCCTTCGTCAGAGGACTCTTCTCTAGAAGAAGAAGGAGATGAAGGAGGTGGTGATGGTGGTATACCAGATCCTCCTGCTGCAGGAGTGAGGATTGGATCTGCAGGATTTAAAGTAAGGTCAGTGCCTCCAAGTTTTTCTATGATATTAGAGAATTCTAATGGTTGGTCCAAAGGTCGGTTTGGTTGTCTTAAACGGGCGAAGGCACTGTGTTTTCTTATGAGAGATTGACGAACAATCTCTTGTATGTCACCACCCATAGGATTTGGGGTTACTGGTTCAACTGTGATCCATAGATCGTCGTTTGATGTGGTTGTTGTTTGAGGGACAATGTTGTCATTTGAATGAATTCTAGTCACTATAGGTGAGTGAGTAGGTGGTGGAGGAGTCTTACGACCACCTCGTGCCATTAATAATTTTCAGGCCCTCCTTCTAGCGCCATTTGTTGACGGGCGAAATTGACCGCTCATCAACTGGAGGACTGAAACTAGTCTGGGGTTGTCTACTTAACCCAAGCCATTTGGATTAATCCACTCCGATGGGTTTAGCGGCTCCGTTAGCCAATCTAAGTCCTAAGAAAGTGAAAAACAAAACTAAAGAAGATAACTTAATAAAAAGCACTCGTTGAAAACTATATACAAATCTACAATATACTTACAGTTCACTAACTAATATTTATAAAACAACTTTACAATATATCTATAGGATTATATCTCTAATATATGTGTAATATTTACATAATGCAAATTTTAATCTAAATCTGCGAAACTCAAATATGGATTGATTTATGACAGTAAAACTATCATTCAGTCTTCTTGATTTTTTATAACTTTTATAAACAAGAAATAAAATAGCTAACTGTCTAATTGAAAACAGAGATGAATAGTAAAATGTGTTTAGATTACAGGAACTTTCTATATTAATTAAACTAATAAATAAAACTAGCAAATTGACATGTAATCGCATATCCTAGTCGTCCTGTGTACAATGTCCAATTGCGTTGTTTGATGGGGTAAACCGCAACAAATCTTACGAACGCTTCTCGTAAATGTGAAGCAGAAGTAATTGAATTCTTAATGACAAAACATATAAGAGAAGTATTGACAACAATTTTATGATTTTACAAATGGTCACATTGAGATAAATCTGGCTGTAAAAATTTGTATATAACTGCTCATTGAATAACGAAGATTAATCTTCTAATCATCAAACTTGAACAGAGTAATTGTTGTATGTAATATAAGGGACATAAAACACGGACATCATATAAATTCCATCACATCAATATGTAATAAACCATGATATATAAAGTAATCACAATCTAATTACAAATCAAAATGACCAAAACTTGAATAAAAATACGATATATCGAAGCTAAAGCTATACCAATATCAACTTCCATTCAAGTCTATCAATCATAAATCCATAGTTTCTGCTCCCAGGCAATGATGGTCCTTAGTTTACAAAAAAATACATTTATAAAGGTCACAGAATCAAAATGCTTCCTGTGGAAATCATTTGATTTGTTCCAAAAAAACTGGGGGATGCAACCTCCCAGATTCTATTTGTTATCAAAACTAACAGCCTATTCTAAAACAACATAAAGAAATAGCATGCTGAGAGATGCCACCAGTGGTTCAAAGCTTCTTTAGAAATCGTAGGTACCTTAAAACACATAAGAATAAAAGATTTCTGATGCATTTTCAGTTATTAAAGCAAGTAATTCGAATTTTAGTAACTAGCTACAGAATCTCATGATTATGTAGCTAGTTATAATTATAACTAGAATCGTATTTTATTGAATCAATCAAAACATACTAGATGTAATCGGTGCAAACAAATCATGTATTCTAATTAAAAAAAGACAAAATCATCCAAAATTTATTTTTAAACATTCATACCTCAGATTAAGGAATTTGACTTTATCAAGCAATCTTTGAATTCACAATGGCAGTCGCTGCTTCCACATTCTTAAAAACAACAGACCCTATGTTTTTTTGTCGTTTATCTTTGGTTTGAGCTACGATTTGAATTCTTCCATTCTCTTTCGTTAGCAAATTCACCTGGTCTTCCAAGGATTTGATCCGAGACTAAAGTAAAGGAATGTCTCTGTAATATCTATCGATCCATGCTTGACATTCATTACATTGCAGCTGAATTGACTGTGTATTAGCAGTGATGGTATTAATAGGTGGGGAATGTTCCATCTGACCTATAGGTTCACTGTTGAGTTTGATTCCAAGGAAATCAGGGTTGTCTTTAAGACACGGTGGAAGGTTTTTAACATAATCATAGGGTTTACCAGAGCAAAGTCCATACGAATATGGATATTCTTCAATTAGAAACCTTTCAATTTCCAAATCAGAATCCTCGCTTAACACAATTGCATTTTGGTCTTCACAGGGATTAGGTTTATTTCGGGCACATCGTGAAACCCAACGTGCGGCTTTTTTACTTTTATAATTGATATCAACATTGCCTTTACACTTTTTCTTTGCAGATTTTTTAACAGACTTAACACCACCTTTGGGATATGAATCTGGTAGAGAATCGGGTTGGGTAGTGTCTGTATAGGTCAAGGGTTCCACATTAGAAATAGGATCACAGGGCAAGAGCGAAGGAGGAGGGATGCTAGGCTCAACGAGGGTTTCTGTGATGACATACTTGTCAACCTTTCCTATTTCACTGCTAGCAAAACCATTTCTTAACAGGAAGGCATCCCAACAATCACTGTTTAATTTCAACTGATGAACAATAATAACCTTGATCAAACAATGCTGGAACAGACTAGAATCAGATTTCTTCCTTTTAAAATGCTTTGCCATTTTGTATAGACTTCGAAGGAGAAAATGGGGCATGTTTAGGGGAAAATCGATAAAACTCATGAGCAACCGCAAGTGATATAAGAAAACCAAACTATATCTACCCTCACAGGTAACGAACTATTTGAAAATAGCTAACAGATCGTGCCATCTAGGTTTTAGAGCTGAAACGGGCATACCTCTGTCACAGCTGGTAATCTTCCTTGAGGTGAACAACAATGACCAGGGAACCTCTTCAACCTTTGAGTTTTTAAACCACTTTTGTCCCACGGCTGGCAGACTGATGGCTTGGCTAATAAAATATTCGTTTAATTCAAGCTGGACATCTCCTATTTTAGCTCTGCAACTATCAAACGTTAACGCAAATTCTTGAGCGACTGCTAAATTAAAACCCTCTAACTTTTCAACAAAGACACGCCAACCATTCCTCTCTAAGTCTTCTCGGGCATTATCAAACGATAACAATGTCTGGACACCATTGGGCTCAATTCTCACCACAGGGGCCATGGCTAACAACAAGGAATCGACAAGGGATTCAGCGATAGGGTTTGACAGAACAGGAACAGAGCCATTGCCCCGAGCTTCCCCAACACAATGCAAAGACAACTCGAAATGGTAGGTGGGAGTGTTAATTGCTATGCGTGCGAGGAAAATCGTGTAGATCGAGGTCATGCAAAAACATCATACCATGCTGTACTTGGATTGACACCTTGGCCTAATGGTACACACAAAAATCATAACAGTTGAAAACCATCATATGCATATCCACGATTTGAATAAACAATTGAATCAAAGATTTTATAAATCAAAAACCCTATTAACATTAGTTGAATGCTAAATGGGTGATGGTTTAATACACATGTAACCAAGGTGTGTTCGAGACCAAGGGGTTATACCATGAAAACAACCATGTTCATGACAAAATAAGACAAATCGACAATAAACCAATATGAACATTAACCCTTTGATGAAATCAAACGCGAATTCCAGCTGTGAATATGAAAACGAAATCGAAAAGTAGGTACGTAGAAAGCGACGAGTAACAAGCATTGTTTAATGAAAAAGATTGCGACGAGTAACTAGAATTTAAAAACCCTGTGTAGGCAGCTTGTAAAAATAGAGATTAATATGGCTGCCAACAAGATGGAAAACAAAGGAAGTTGGTGCTTCCAATGAATGTAATTCTTCAAGACATATAAGAAAAAACATTCTGTGGTTTTCTCCCGATTTGGGTTTCCACGTAAAACATTGATGTACTGTGTATGTGTATGATTGTTCATTTGTTCATTGCTTATTTACTTTGCAGTTATTGGATGATAATGTTTCATTGATATAACACTTGGATTATATGGTTAAAAGGGATTAACTTTCTCTATTAGTGATTCAGCCCCCCCCCTCTCAGTAATCCAACAATTGGTATCAGAGCAGGTTCCTTCAGAAATCAGTTTAACCACTGAAAGGTAGATCATGGAGAGTACCAACTCGTATAAAAATGGAATACCACAGTTTGATGGATAGAAGTATGCTTTTTGGAGCATAAATATGAAGACATATATACAGGCACAGGGATTTCAAGTTTGGCAATCAATTGTAGATGGATACACAACACCAACAATTCCACCAACAAATGACAAAGCATTGAAAATCGGTGAGAATAATTTCAAATCCATAAATGCACTTTTGAATGGTCTCAGTGATATAGTATTCACGAAAGTTGCACATTGTAAATCTACTAAAGATATTTGGGACAAGCTTCGAAATATTTATAAAGAAGATTCAAAAGTCAAAGCAGCGAAGCTTCAAACTTACAGAGGTCAGCTCGAACAACTAAAAATGAAGGAAGATGAAGATATCACAACCTACTTATTACGAGTCGATGAAACAGTGAATGAAATCATAGGATTGGGAGAAGAAATCGAAGAATCTGTAATTGTTCAAAAGGTACTAAGATCTCTTCCTATGAGATTCAACCCTAAGATATCAGCACTAGAAAAAATATCGGATCTAAACTCAATAAGCATGGATGAATTGCATGGAATCTTCACAACATATGAGATGAGAACTGAACAGGAAAATCCAGATGTAAAAGAAGCATCATTCAAAGCATCCAAAAGATCAAATCAAAATAAAAAGGAACAAGAAGAATATAGCAGCAGCAACGACGTCTCGAAAGATGATGAAGAAGTGGCCAACTTTGTCAAAAGACTGAACAAGGGAACCAAGGGTAGGTACAGAGGTAAGCTTCCTTTAATTTGTTTTAATTGTGATGGTATTGGTCATTTTAGTAACAAATGTCCTCATAAGAAAAAGAGAAATGATGAAGGTTACTCAAAAGGCAGACAAACATATAAAGGTAAAAGAACTACAAATAAAGTTTTCAAGAAAAACTCTTGCACCAAAGAAGACATCTCATCATCAGATGAAGATGAAGTCAATAACAGTGAAATAGGGAGAGTTATATTCATGGCAGTAGAAGACTCTGATAAATAAGTCTCTGAAGAAGAATATGAAGAAGCATATGAAGAAGACATTGAAGAGGCAGAAGTTGACTTCCAAGAAGAATTAATGAGTGCCATAGAAGTTATCAGAAGAGAAAATAAGAAAACCAAGAAACTAGAAGCAGAACTAGATAAGAAAAGAGACACTCAAGAACTAGAACAAATGATCACAAAATTGAAGGTTCAAATAGAAGAAGATAAAAGAATTGAAGAAGCACTCAGAGAAAAGCTAGAAGGAAAGGACATGATCATTGGAAACCTGGAAGCAGAGATTGTCACACTAAGAAAGGATATTCAAAAGAAAAATATGCATAATAGCTCAAAAGTTTTGGATGACATTATTAGCAGTCAAAAATCTTATCTTGACAAGTCCGGACTTGGATACAATTAGACAGAAAAGGGATCAATCTCAAAAACAACAGAGCAAGAAACAAATCCAAAAAGTTATGCAGAAACAATCAAAGGGGATAAAAATATATACAAGGAAGATTATAGGGATACTCCTCCACCGAGAAGATTCAGATTTCAGAATAAAAAATAGTTAGATAGGCCTCAAGAAGAAGAAGGATTCATAAGAGCATCTCCTTTCATAAGATCTTCAACTACCAGGTATCAAACTATATTTTTTTGTTTATGTTATGCATGTAATAATTTTGGACATAAAGATGTAAATTGCAGAGCTAACAACAGGAACAATAACTACTTTGAGAGTCATACACAAAGGGGTTATTCAAGAAGACCTAGTGAAACACAGAGAAGAAGTTACAACGGGTTTGAATCTTTGAGCACTGAAGTGGAATGTTACAAATGTAACAATTTTGGACACATGGCCAAAAATTGCAGAATGACAGTCCCTCCTAAAGAACCTCAGAAAATGACATGGATAAGAAAGCAAGATCGGTATAGAAATGAAGAATGCACAGTTGCTCTACAAGCTAAATAGAAGAAACGTGGTTGGTATGTTGACAGTGGATGTTCAAAACACATGACAGGTGATAGAGACAAGTTTCTTACATTACAAAAGGAAAGAGATGGATCAGTCTCCTTTGGAAATGATGATTCATCCAAAATCATTGGAAAAGGCATAGTCCGAATTGGGAACATGAATGAAAAGGCAGAAAATGTTCTACTAGTAGAAGATATGAAACATAGTATTTTAAGTGTGAGTCAAATGTGTGACCAAGGTCATAAATTTACTTTCGATTCACAAAAGTGTGAGATAAGAAAAGAAGGTTCGGGAAAATTGGTCGCTACAGCTGCAAGAACTTCAAGCAACATATATGTGTTAAGCGAAATTGGAAATGAAAAGTGTTGTCTAGGAAAGGAAGATGAAATTTGGCTATGGAATAGAAGAATGGGTCACATGCATTTTGATAACCTTGTCAAAGTCAACAAAATAGATGCAATCAGATAAATGCCCCAAATCACGAAACCAACCAACACTTTATGCAATCATTGACAACAAGGAAAGCAAACAAAGACCATCTTCAAATCAAAGGAATATTCAACAACAAAACCACTGGAAATTGTGCATACTAATCTATTTGGACCAACTACAACAAAAGGCTTAAAAGGTGAGAGATACTTTATGTTATTAGTTGATGATTATACAAGATGACTACAGTTTGCTTTCTCAAGAACAAATCAAAATCTTTTGAAAATTTCAAGATCTACAAGGAAATGGTTGAAAATAAGATGGATTCAAGAATCAAATGCTTAAGATCGGATAATGGAGGAGAATTCACTTCAAAGGAATTTATGGACTGCTGCAGCAATCATGGAATAAAAAGGCAATTCTCGGTCGCTAGGACACCTCAACAGAATGGAGTTATTGAAAGAAAGAACAGGACAGTACAAGAAATGGCTCGAACAATGATAATGGATTCAAAGTTGACAGATATTTTTTGGACACAGG
>ML821192.1:43129-62953 GCA_009831015.1 Picea engelmannii
ATTTATGTAAGAACTCCCAACTCAAACAAAAGGTACTATTGGAATTGCACACCTCTCCAGTAGGAGGGCACTCAAGATTTTTGAAAACCTACCATAGAGTCAAGAAGTATTTTTTTTGGGATGGCCTTAAAACTGATGTTCAAACGTTTGTGGAAGAATGTTTGGTTTGCCAACAAAATAAGGTGGAAACAATTAAGACCCTAGGTCTTTTACAACCATTATCCATCCTCAGTCAGCACTAGGAGGAGGTTTCCATGGATTTCATCATAGGGTTACCGAAGTATGAAGGAAAGAGTGTTATCATTGTAATTGTTGATAGACTGACCAAGTACACACCATGCTCAGCACAAAGAAAACAAGGGAAGTTCATTCGGAGGTTGTTGTTGTTGTTCCTCCCTTGGCGTTTGTTGTTATTTCCCCCTTGGGGATTCTGGTTACCCTAGTTCTAGTCTCCCCCAGTAGGTTGGTTTTGTTGGGGGTTATTTCCCCTTGGTCCTGGGTTATTATTGTTTCAGTTTTTTCCTTTCTTTCTGGAATTATTCGGCTAATGGGTCGAATTTTCCGTATTTAGTTGTTCAAAATTTTGAAATTGTTGAATGGGAGAGGGTTGAACAAAGTTAACCCCAACGTGTGGTTGTCCTTGGTGTCTCAGATGTAGACGGGGGGTTATTTGGATGCCCACCCTCGAGATCCTTCTTGGATTACTAAGAGGGGGGGTGAATCAGTAATACCATAATTATAATTTTTTTTCTTCAAATAATCCAAGTGTTATATCAATGTAAAATTATTATCCAATAATGAGCAATAAAAAATGAATAATCACACACATACATAGTACACCAGTGTTTTACGTGGAAACCGAAATCGGGAGAAAACCACAGAATGCTTTTTCTTATATGTCTCTAAGAATTACATTCATTGGAAGCACCAACTTCCTTTGTTTTCCAGCTGCAACTGGAAGGAGGCTCCAACCCCCTAGTTTCTCAGGCTACAACCTCAGGGAAATTCCAACTCCCCAATTCTATGGCTATAACCAAAAGGAGGCTACAACCCCTTATGTTCTCTGACTACAACCACCTGTCCTTTCCCCGTCCAACCGCCCTGAAGTAGAAGTAGAATGATGGAACCACTGCCACACTATCACTGTGAAATATACCGCTGTAAACATGTACCAATAAACCTGAACCATGCATCAACCATGCATTAACCTATACCTCAACCTGTAATCAACCTGTACCATAAACAAGTGCATCAACCATGAACCAACCTATACCATAAACAAGTTCATCAACCATGCACCAACCTATACCAAACAATCTGTAATCAACCTGTACCATAAACATGTGGAACCAACCATGTACCAAGTATGTACCAATCATGTGTCAACTACTCATCAACTATGACTCATCAATATGTACCAACATCATCAACTATACACCTCATGTATGTGCCAACTCATCAACTACTTTTCTCAACCATGTACCCAACTTGTACCTCAACCAAAAACCCTCATCAATTTCATCATTCAAATATGATTTATAAATCTGTAATAGAACTAGTTTATATTATCAAATACCTCCAAACCTTCCTTAACTTTAAACAACAAGAGACTAGCATTTACATCAAACTTGTCTTTACTCTCACATGACTAGTTTTGTATTAGTCAACAACCCTAACTTGAAATAATCATAACTTTGTACCTATAATGAATAGTATTTATAGAAAAAAGTAGTTATAGAAAAAATTGCATACCTTGCTAAATTCTGGCTTATTCTAGAGATCGACCTTGTAAAGCGTGCCCCGCATTGAATATTTGTTTAATCAATCTGAAACTATTACATAGAATACTGTAGATTATACTCTAACCAAGATATTTGGTCTTACTGAATTTGGATCTGTTATGAAGAATTTATGACGGTTTTACCCGAAACACCTTTTTTGATTAGTTTCAGGACTAGCCACAAACCCTATTTTCCACCGAGTGTAACTCCAAGAATAAAATGACCCATAAGATGAATTGTTTACCACAGATACTTGGATATGTTGTCTTAATGGCATAGAAATTTCACGGTCTGAATCATTATATAAAAAACATTATTACGAAAATCGTGAGATGTCCTATAAATAACATACCTTAGAAAGCATCATTAAAAGAATTTATCCTTCCTTGAATTCCAGCCTTCTTTTCTTCACCTTCCCTTAGAAATTCAACTTAGATATCCTTTGGTTACCTCAAAAAACTATAGGTATTCAATATTCTTATGTGTGTCTTAAATGAGAAAGCCTTGCCTCTTATTTATACTCTCCAAGTAGCTTCCTTAAAAACATCTTCTAGGTCACTTTACCCTCTTTCCTTATTTTAGGGTTAAACCACTTCTAATTTATCCATTAAATAATTTATTTTGTATTCACTTTGAATTATAGTACACTCATCAATTCACTTTATTATTTACCTTTTAAAAACTCTTAAACCACTTTGACTACTTTGACCTTTTGGGGCTTCTAGATGACATAAGAGGGTCCTCCAACTTCGTAAGGCCATAACTCTCAAACCATGAGGAGTTATGTGACGTTCCACATACCACCAGAAATGGAATGACATGTACCATCCATGTAGAATATTATTATTTTAAAATATATCAAAACTCATACCATTATACATCAATCAAACTTGGGTCCATTACCCAAACCTGGGTTCTCCAACTTCTCATGGCCATAACTCTCTAATCGTGAGGAGTTATGTGACATTCCACATACCACCAGAAATGACATGACAAACACTATCCATATAGGATAGTTTCGATGAAAAATTCACTAACCTTGATCTCATTATTCCACAAATAATTATGGGTTCCCTAACCATACTTCTAGGATAACTCAATTTTCAAAGCATCTTCCCGTGAGGGATTTCACCATACGGGGACCACTTTGGAGTTCATCCATTTCTACTTATTATAAACCATGACAAGACAATAACGAGTCATATTTACATCAAAAAATCTTGGGTCCATTACCCAACCTTTCTGCTATGAGGATTTATTCAAGGGTTTACATCAATGACAACCAACCTTAATCAACAATACCCCCCTTTGGCATTGATGGCAACACTCTGATGCAATACTAAAATCATATCACTCATGCTCCCCCTGGAACCATTCCTCTGTCCTCTGCATCTAATAAATCTTCTTCCCTTGGAACCATGCCTCTGTCCTCTGCATCTGATAAATCGCTCCCCCTTTGTCATCAATGGCAAAGGTATCTTTCCATCTGGGGCTGCTCCCCTTGACTGAATTTTCTTCTTATGGTGCTTCCTCGTGTACATCTAAGACATATAAAATAAGCATTCAAAATAATTCATTTTGGAGTATAAATAACTCTGAGTTTCTCACGAAGATACTCAAAGGCTTCCCGTGGAAGTGGTTTTGTAAAGGTGCCTACCACTTGTTCTTTTGTGCCCACATACTCAACTCTGATGTTCTTTTTTGCAACCTGTTCCTGTAAAAAGTGATACTTGATTGGAGTGTTCTTTGTCTTGGAGTGCATCACCAGATTCTTTGAGATATTGATGGTGCTTGTTTATCACTATATATTGGAATGGGCTCATCATACTCAACCTGTATATCTGTCAAAGTTTGTTTCATCCAAAGAACCTGTGTACAACATGATGTTGCTGCAATGTACTCTGCCTCGACTGTAGATAAAGATATTGATGATTATTTCTTGATTAGCCATGATACTAAACACTCACCCAAGTAGATTGTTGCTCCACTGGTACTTCGTCAGTCATCAATACAACCTGCCCAATCTGCATTTGTCTACTAAATAAGTGATAGATCCTTTCCTTTTGGATACCATAATCCAAACTCTTATGTTCCTTTGAGATATCTGAAAATCCTCTTCACTGCTAATACATGTGATTCCTTTGGTGCTGCTTGAAATCGTGCCACCTATCTAGCTACCTACATATAGTAGGTTGCCAATCATTGACCTGTATTGCCTCTGATCTGTAGACTTCGAATCATCATCTTTTCTCAACTTGCAACAGGTTTTCATGGGAGTGATAACTGGTTTGCAATCTTCCATACCGAACCTTTTTATCATTTCTCTAATATAATTGGTTTGAGAAATAAAAATTCGTTGGTTTCTTTGGCATATCTGAAGTCCCAGAAAGAAGGATAGTTCTCAAGGTAATGACATTTCAAATTCATTCTTCATATCTTTTGCAAATTTCTGGCTTAACATGTCATCATGACTACCAAAAATAATATCATCAACATAAACTTCAATTAATAAAATATTACCTTGACTTACTTTGATGTAGAGGTTGTTGTTTGCACTTCCTTTTCTGAAACCTGCCTACTGCAGATACTTATCCAGTCTAGAGTACCATGATCTAGGATTATGTTTTATACCTTACAAGGCCTTCTTTAATTTACACACATAATATGCGTTTTCTGACAACTGAAATCCTTCTGGTTGTTCAATGTAGACTTCTTCTTCAATTTCCCCATTCAGAAAAGTTGATTTTACGTCCATTTGATACATTTTAATATTTTTGGAGCATGCATAAGCTAAAGAAAATAGATTTCTTCCATTCTGGCAACTGGGGAAAATGTCTCTTCAAAGTTGATTCCTTCAACCTGTGCATATCCTTTACAGACCAATCTAGCTTTGTTCCTTGTAACCTATCCATCTTCATTCAATTTATTCATGAAGACCCACTTTGTGGCGATCACATTCTTATTCTTTGGTCTTGGAACCAGTTCCCAAGTGTCATTTTTCTCTATTTGATCCAATTCTTCATCCATGGCCTTATTCCAATATTCATCCTTGTTGGCTTCTTCAAAATAGTTTGGTTCATTTGTAGATAAGAGTGCTAGGTGTGTTTGTTCTGGTGAACATATTCTTCTTCTAGTCTCAATTCCTACATCTTTGTTTCCGATAATCTGATCTGAAGGATGATTCTTTTGTACTCATTTACTAGATGTCTTTGGAGACACTTTATGAACTTTCTCTTCTGCTTCAGTTGGATTCTCTTCATCTTCCTCTTCTACTTCTTTTTCATCTTCTGCTTCCTCTTCTAAGGGTTGTTTCATTGATTCATTTTCTTCCTTTGATTCTGGTATGCATGTTTCATCAATTGTTATGTTGATGCTTTCCACAACTTTGTTCAATCTTAGATTGTAACACTTGTATGCTTTCCTTGTACTTGAGTAACCAACAATTACTCCTTTGTCCACACGAGAGTCAAAATTTCCCATTCCACCATATTCTCTTTTGATATAACATTTTCTTCCAAAATATCTAAAGTTTTTTACATTTGCTGGTCTTCCTTTCCATAGTTTGTAAGGAGTTTTGTCAGTGTCGTTTCTTAGAATTACTCTCTTTTGAATGGAACTGTTGTATGCACTGCCTGTGTCCAAAAAATATCTGTCAATTTCGAATCCATTAACATTGTTCGAGCCATTTCTTGCATTGTCATGTTCTTTCTTTCAACAACTCCATTTTGTTGAAGTGTCCTAGCAACGAAGAATTGCCTTTTTATTCCATGATTGTTGCAGTAGTCCATAAATTCCTTTGAGGTGAACTCTCCTCCATTATCAAATCTCAAGCATTTGATTTTTGAATCCATTTCATTTTCAACCATTTCCTTGTAGATCTTGAAGTTTTCAAAAGCTTCTAAATTATTCTTGAGAAAACAAACTGTAGTTATTCTTGTATAATCATCAACTAATAACATTAATTATTTCTCACCTTTTAAGACCTTTTTTTTAGTTGGTCCAACTAGATCAATATGCACAATTTCTAGTGGTGTTGTCATTGAATATTCCTTTGATTTAAACCTGGTCTTTGTTTTCTTTCATTGTTGACAATGCTTGCATACACTGTTGATTGGTTTCATGATCTGGGGAATTTCTCTAATCGCTTCTCTTTTGATGACTTTGAGAAGGTTATCAAAATGTATGTGCCCCATTCTTCTATTCCATAGCCAACTTTCATCTTCCTTTCATAGACAACACTTTTCATCTCCAATTTCACTTAAAACATATATGTTTATTGAAGTTCTTGCAGCTGTAGCGACCAATTTCCCTGAACTTTCTTTTCCTATCTCACACTTTTGTGAATCTAAAGTAACTTTATGACCTTGGTCACAAATTTGACTCACACTTAGAAGATTATGTTTCATATATTCTACTAGTAGAACATTTTCTTCCTTTTCACTCTTGTTCCCAATTCAGACTATGCCTTTTCCAATGATTTTGGTTGAATCATCATTTATGAAGGAGAATAATCCATCTCTTTCTTTTTGTAATGTAAGAAACTTGCCTCTATCACCTTTCATGTGTTTTGAACATCCATTATCAACATACCAACCGTTTTTCTTCTTCTTAGCTACTAGAGAAATTGTGCATTCTTCATTGCTATATTGATCTTTCTTTGTTATCCATGTCGTTTTCTGAGGTTCCTGTCTGTGACTGTTGTTATTTTGTTGAGGTTCTTTAGGAAAGACTATCATTCTGCAATATTTGGCCACATGTCCAAAAATGTTACATTTATAACATTCCACATCAGTGCTCAAAGATTCAAACCCATTGTAAATTCTTCTCTGTGTTTCACTAGATATTCTTGAATAACCCCTTTATGTCTGACTCTCAAATTTTTTATTGTTCCTATTGTTAGCTCTACAATTCACAACTTTATGTCCAAAATTATTACATGCATAACATAAACCAAAAAATATAGTTTGATACCTGGGAGTTTAAGATATTCTGAAAGGAGGTGCTCTTATGAATCCTTCTTCTTCTTGAGGCCTATTTGTATGTTGTTGATTCTGAAATCTGAATCTTCTTGAGCAGTGTCCATGTAATCTTCCTTGTATATCTTCCTATCCCCTTTGATTGTTTTTGCATAAATTTTTGGATATGTTTCTTGCTCTGCTGTTTTGGAGCTTGATCCATTTTTTGTCTAATTGTATCCAAGTCTGGACTTGTCAAGATGAGATTTTGACTACTGATAATGTCATCCAGAACTTTTGAGCTATTCTGCATATTTTTCTTTTCAATATCTTTTCTTAGTGCGAATATCTTTGCTTCCAAGTTTCCAATGCTCCTGTCCTTTTCTTCTAGTTTTTCTTTGAGTGCTTCATCAATTCTTTTATCTTGTTCTATTTGAACCTTCAATTTTGTGATCAT
Source organism: Picea engelmannii (assembly GCA_009831015.1). NCBI lineage: Eukaryota > Viridiplantae > Streptophyta > Pinopsida > Pinales > Pinaceae > Picea > Picea engelmannii. Next base: position 50,323 of record ML821192.1, read on the forward strand.
TTGTTCTAGTTCTTGAGTATCCTTTTTCTTGTCTAGTTCTTCTTGTAGTTTCTTGTTTTTCTTCTTTTCTCTTCTGATAACTTCTATGGCACACACTAATTATTCTCGATAGTCAACTTCTGCTTCTTCAATTTCTTCTTCGACTTCTTCATATTCTTCTTTGGCTTGTTCATATTCTTCTTTGGAGTCTTCTTTGTCAGATTCTTTTACTGCCATGAATAGAACTCATCATGTCTCATTGTCACTGACTTCATCTTGATCTAATGATGAGATGTATTTTTTGGTGCATAATCTTTTCTTGAAAACTTTCTTTGTAGTTCTTTTGCCTTTATATGTGTGTTTTCCTTTTGAGTAACGTTCATCATTTCTCTTTTTCTTATGAGGACATCTGTTAGAAAAATGACCAATACCATCACAATTAAAACAAATTAAAGGAAGCTTACCTTTATACCTACCGCCGATTCCCTTGTTCACTCTTTTGACGAAGTTGACCACTTCTTCATCATCTTCTGAGACATCACTGCTGCTACTATATTATTCTTGTTCCTTTTTCTTTTTCTTTGATCTTTTGGATGCTTTGAAGGCTGCTTCTTTTACATCTGGATTTTCCTGTTCAGTTCTCATTTCATATGCTATGAAGATTCCATGCAGTTCATCCATGCTTATTGAGTTTAGATCCAATCTTTCTTCTAGTGATGATATCTTAGGGTTAAATCTCATAGGAAGAGATCTTAGTACCTTTTGAACAATTACAGATTCTTCTATTTCTTCTCCCAATCTTATGATTGCATTCATTGTTTCATCAACTCGTAAGAAGTAGGCTGCAATATTCTCATATTCCTTCATTTTTAGTTGTTCGAGCTGACCTCTATGAGTTTGAAGATTTTCTCCTTTGACTTTTGTATCTCCTTCATAAATATTTTGAAGCTTGTCCCAAATCTCTTTAGCAGATTTACAATGTGGAACTTTGGTGAATATCGTATCACTGAGACCATTCAAAAGTGCATTTTTGTCTTTGGAATTATTCTCACCAAGTTTCGCTACTTTGTCATTTTTTGGTGGAACTGTTGGTGTTGTGTATCCATCTACAATTTATTTCCAAACCTGAAATCCCTGTGCCTGTATATATGTCTTCATCCTTATGCTCCAAAAAGCATACTTATGTCCATCAAACTATGGTATTCTCTTTTTATACATGTTGGTACTCTCCATGATCTACCCTTCAGTGGTTAAACTGATTTCTGAAGGAACCTTCTCTGACTCCAATTGTTTTATTACTGAGAGGGGGGGGTGAATCAATAATAGCGTAATTATAATCTTTTTTCTTCAAATAATCCAAGCGTTATATCAATGTAGAATTATTATCCAATAATGAGCAATAAGAAATGAACAATCACACACATACATAGTACACCAATGTTTTACGTGGAAACCCAAATTGGGAGAGAACCACATAATTCGTTTTCTTATATGTCTTAAAAAATTACATTCATTGTAAGCACCGACTTCCTTTGTTTTCCAGCTGCAATTGGAAGGATCCTCCAACTGCCTAGTTTCTCAGGCTACAACCTCATGGAAGTTCCAACTCCCCAATTCTCTGGCTACAACCAGAAGGATGCTACAACCCCCTATGTTCTCCAGCTACAACCGGAAGGTGGCTACAACCACCTGTCCTTGTCTCGTCCAACCGCCCTAAAGTACAAGTAGAATGATGGAACCACTGTCACACTATCACTATGCGATATACCATTGTAAACTTGTACCAATAAACCCGAACCATGCATAAAACTATACCTCAACCTATAATCAACCTATACCACAAACAAGTGTATCAACCATGCCCCAACCTGTACCATAAACAAGTGCATCAACCATGCACCAACTTGTACCAAACAATCTGTAATCAACCTGTACCATAAAAAAGTGTAACCAACCATGTACCAAGTATTTACCAATCATGTGTCAACTACTCATCAATATGTACCAACATCATCAACTATACACCTCATGTATGTGCCAACTCATCAACTACTTGTCTCAACCATGTACCCAAATTGTACCTAAACCAAAAGACCTCATCAATTTCATCATCCAAATATGATTTCTAAATCTGTAATAGACCTGGTGTATATGATCACATACCTACAAACCTTCCTTAAATTTAAACAACAAGAGACTAGCATTTATATCAAACTTTTCTTTAGTCTCACATGACTAGTTTTGGATTAGTCAACAACCCTAAATTGAAATAATCATAACTTTGTACGTGTAATGAATAAATATATGAAACTGATAAAAAATGTTCTTCAGTGTGTTTTATGCAATTCCTCCAGGTTTCACTACTTGGAACCTCTCATAAAATTAGTTATAGAAAAAATGACATACCTTGTTGAATTCTGGCTTATTCTAGAGAGAGACCTTGTAGAGCGTGCCCCACACGAAATATTTGTTGAATTGATTTGAAACTATTACACATAATACTAAATCCTGTACTCTAACCAAAACATTTGGTATTACGTAATTTGGATCTGTTATGAATAATTTATGACGTTTTTACCCGAAACACATGTTTTTGACTAGTTTCAGGACTAGCCAAAAACCTTATTTTCCACGGAGTGTAACACCAAAAATACAACGACCCACAATATGAATTTTTTGCCACAGATACTTGTATATGTTACATCAATGGAAGATCAATTTCACAGTGTGATTCATTCTATAAAAAAAGTTATTACGGAAATGGTGAGATGACCTATAAATAACATACCTTAGAAAGCATCATCAAAAGAATTTATCCTTCATTTAATTCCGACCTTCTTGTCTTCACCTTCCCTCAGAAATTAGGCTTAGATATCCTTTGTCTACCTCATACACCTACAGGTATTCAATATGCTCAAGTGTGTCTTAAATGAGAGAGCCTTGCCTCTTATTTATACTCTCTAAGTAGCTTCCTTAAAAACATATTCTAGGTCACTTTGCCCACTTTCCTTATTTTAGGGTTAACCCACTTCTAATTTCTCCATTATATTTATTATTTAAATAATTTATTTTGTATTCAATTTGAATTATAGTACACTCATCAATTCACTTTATTATTTACCTTCTAAAATCTCTTAAACCACTTTGACTACTTTGACCTTTTTGGGATTCTAGATGACATAAGTGGGTCCTCCAACTTTGTAAGGCCATAACTCTCAAACCGAGAGGAGTTATGTGACGTTCCACATACCACCAGAAATGGAATGAAATGTACCATCCATATAGAATAGTATTACCTGAAAATATATCAAATCTCATACCATTATCCATCAAACAAACTTGGGTCCATTACACAAACCTGGGTTCTCCAACTTCTCATGGCCATAACTCTCTAACCGTGAGGAGTTATGTGACGGTCCACATACCACCGGAAATGGAATGACAAGAACTATCCATATAGGATAGTTTCAATGCAAAATTCACTAAACTTCATCTCATTATTCCACAAATAAACATTTATTCTCTAACCATAGTTCTAGGATAACTCAATTTGCAAAGCGTCTTCCTGAGAGGGCTTTCACCATAAGGGGACCACTTTGGAGTTCATCCATTTATACTTATTATCAACCATGAAAAGAAAATAATGAGTCATGCTTACATAAAAAAATCTTGGTTCCATTACCCAACCTTTGTAACACCCTGTTTCCCCCAGATTGTAAATATAACTGGACTGGCCAAGGACTATGGCAAACTCATAAGTATGAATATGTAATGTAAATGGACCTGCAGGAAGAGGTCAATGAATGTGAATAATATTTTGAATTTATTACTCGACTGCTGAGAGGGGATGTGCAGAAAAGAGACCACAATGGCGGTGGAAGGCTCCTAAAAAGGTGGCGTTAACTTCCACCCTGAATGAATACCGTATTTGGATTCCACTGGTCCAGAGAACCAAAAGAGGCTCGCTGGCCCCCAAAATTTAATGTCTTGTAGACTGGTAGGTGGGTGGCTTGATGAGGGATGGGATGGTGAACCGCCCATCCGTAGAGCCATCAGACCTGATTGGCACGAGGGTAATCGTGCCACACGCAACCTCGCGAGAGGATAAGGCATATGGCAGAAGCAATGGAAGGGGGGGAAGATGCGAGGGGAACTCTGGCATTACGCAGAGTGAGTGATAACAGAGAGGAAGGATCGCAATCTTCGCTCCTGGTCACTGGTAGACGGAGAGACGTAGTCTCAGAGCATCTTGGTCTCAGATCAGGGGTGGCTAGTGGTAAATCCATTGGGAATCGCTACGCCTACGGTTGGGTGGAAACGAGCACCCCTCTCAATAGTTTCTCCCACCTCTGGTGTTATTTATGATAATTATTTTATGTGTCGCATCTTGAAATTCATACACTGATATATATATATACATATATACTCACAACACAGTGAGGTTGTGAACGATTTTAGTGTAAGAATGTCTGTGAATGTTTTGATAATAATCTATGGACATATGCTTGTAATAAAGGAAGCCATTCACAACTTACGTCGATAAAAATGAATCTAGTCATGCCCAGGTTGAATTAAGTCAGGTATTCGGTCTGTTCTCAGGAATTCGTTTTTCCTTTGTCTGTTTCCAGGAATGCCCTGGATTAGATCTCTTCACAGAATTTTCCTTCTTAAAAAGGCTTACCAAGAACCTGGAAAAAGGACTTGGATGTGCAAGTCTTAGCAACCCTGTATGAATAGGAATGATCCTCTTCGAAATCTCGAAGTGGCAGCATAAGGATAAGTAATGATTAACAGATGAGATCCTATCGGGGAACCTGTTGTCATTCACGATAGTTAAATCGAAGGAATGAGTGAGGGCGTTAATTGCCTTAAACCCTTTTTTTTTCTCTCTATCTTTGTGAATAGCGAGGAGCTCTGAGTCATAGACCCCTAGGATCCATGAGAGCATCTAGACCGTCAATTTTTCCACGTCCAAAGAGAAGTAGGAAAGGGCACGGCATCGGGACCAATCTAAATCGTCAGATCTGAACTAGAAATCCTGACAATCGTTAGATATTTTGGGATATAGACAAGGGTCAAGCCTCGTGAATAGGGGCAAATATGGATCAGAGCCGTCCATCTGAGGAGGACGGGTGGCAGAGATCCAGGGATCTCGCTACCTAGGAGGTTCGCGAGGTAGGAGCCCAAATTTTGGATGCTCCAAGTCGCGAGTGGCGAAGCCATGAGAAGATCCGAGCCATCCATCAGAGGAGGACAGGTGGTAGAGATCCAAGGATCTCGCTACCTTAGAGGTTCGCGAGGTAAGAGCCCAAATTTTGGATGTTCCAAGTCGCGAGTGGCGAAGCCGCGAGAGAATTAGGACCGTCCAACCGAGGAGGACAGGTGGAAGAGATCCAGGGATCTCGCTACCTCAGAGGTTCGCGAGGTAAGAGCCCAAAGTTTGGATGTTCCAAGTCATGAGTGGCGAAGCTGCGAGAGAATCAGGACCGTCCAACCGAGGAGGACAGGTGGCAGAGATCCAGGGATCTCACTACCTCAGAGGTTCGCGAGGTAAGAGTCCAAAGTTTGGATGCTCCAAGTCGCGAGTGGCGAAGCTACGAGAAGATCCGAGCCATCCATCCGAGGAGGACAGGTGGCAGAGATCCAGGGATCTCGCTACCTCGGAGCTTCACGAGGTAAGAGCCCAAAGTTTGGATGTTCCAAGTCATGAGTGGTTAAGCTGCGAGAGAATTAGGACCGTCCAACTGAGGAGGACAGGTGGCAGAGATCCAGGGATCTTGCTACCTCAGAGGATCGTGAGGTAGGAGTCCAAAGGTTGGGTGCTCCAAGCCACGAGTAGCGAAGTGCCGAGAGCCAAGCACGAGAGAACACATGGAAACACTTAAAGATGGGGCCCACGTGATTGATGGGTGGACCCGCATCGCCTAGAGAAGGGAGTCAATGCTCCGTTGACTCCTCATGTCTCGGAGATTCGCAGAAGAAGGGCATGAAAGTTCAACACTTGGACTTACGAAGTGATGAGTAGCGAGAGGAGATAGATTTTAGCCTAGCTGGCAGTCATGCGTAGAGGACACTGACAGAAGGAAGTTATACCCATTTTTTGATCTCGGGTATCGATGATTTGTGAAGAAGATTGGAGGGCCTTTGATTCACGACTCGCGAGGTCACGAGTTGTGAAAGGTGCCTGGTTTGTTTGGCCTATGGTCCTAACCCACGATCACAGGGAGGTGAACAGGGAAGAACTAGTCCGCACCAGACCCCCGTAGGACTTCAGGGATTCTGTTCCTTGAGGAAGAACGAAATTTTTTATTATTTAAGTAGTGGGTATGTTACAAAGTGGTATCAGAGCATGGTTACAACACTCGGCCTGATTGGGCTCATGCAAGAGTCGCGCATAAACCTTATTCGAAACACTCCTATGAGGAGTAATCCCCTGACTTGACTCTCTTGTCCAGGATTAAAAACTTGGAAAATGAGAACCCGACTCTGTATGCATGTGAAAGAGTTATGAAATTTTGCACAAATTATAAAATGTATTTAACTCTTGACTAATATCCAGCGTTTGTCTTTTCACTCAAGTATACGATCAACCATGGGAATCTATAAACGCAGAGCATGGTGACTCACCAAGAGGTGGGAGAAGGCTCCCACAACAAAGATGAAGAATCTGACGAAAGAAGAGAAATAGGAACCCCTCCAGACCTAGCTGAGACTGTGAGGAGTATCATGTTCGAATTGCAAAGCTGCAAGGCCGATAATGAAAGGATGATGAAAGAACAAGAAAAGAAAACTGAAATTAATGCAGTTCTACTGCAAAGCTTATCCAACTTACAACGACAAATGCAGCATGAACCTAAGATGCAGAATTGTGGTCGTGTTAGTGGTCACACTAAGAGAAGCACATCCAGAAAGGTCCACCCCAGAGGTAAAGGACCAGTGCCAGACGATTCCACTGAGAAGGAAGCTGGCGATTTAGAAGGCTCTTCCAGCAGTAGGACTAGTTCCTATTCTCAAAAGAAACAGAAGAAGCAAAAGACTTCTAAGAGTCATAAATTTGAGGAATTCAAAAAGGCCAAACCTCCCTCCTTCAATGGCGATATAAAGAATGGAGAGGAAGATGAGGCTTGGCTACTTGGACTGAAGAAATATTTCAGAGTCCATGATTTCTCAGAGAACCTGAAGGCCCGAGTGGCCACTTTCAATCTGAATGGAAATGCTTCCATTTGGTGGGAAGACCTTTAGAATATGAAAGGGTTTTGCGAGGAGGACCTGTCTTGGAAACGGTTCGAGAAGTACTTCCGGAAGAAGTATTTGTCGGAAAGGTATTTCGACGAGAAGGCTAAAGAGTTTTATGAACTCAAACTGGGACAACTTACTATGGAGGACTATGTCAACAAATTCCTTGACTTACTGAGATATGTACCCTACATCAAAGCAGAGAAGGCGAAGACACAACGCTTCATCAGCGGGCTACCCAAGGAATACTGGAACCGAATTGAATTTGACGAGCCAAAGACCTTAGAAGACACTATACGAAAGGAAACATATTGCCATGAACAATATGGACATCGGGCAGAGTCTCGTGGAGACTGGAAACAAAAGAATGGTTCAAAATTTCAGAAGAAAGGGAGCAAATCCTTGGGATTTAAAAACTACAAGAAGAACCACAGAATGAACTTTCCAACCCAGAGTGTACTCCAGCAGAACTTTCCCTCGGCGGACAGAAATAAAACTTTTGGACCTCTACCAGTAAAGACTGATAACCCAAAGAGGAAACCTTTGGAATGTTGGGATTGCGGAGGAGAGAATCTCCGGAGAGACTGTCCACTCCGACAACAGAACAGTCAGAAAATTTATAACATGCAGAAAGCTACCACAGTCAATGATGTGGCAAGAAGTGTGCCACAGATATATGCAGCCTTGGATAATAACCAAGCTGACCACCAAGCTTCAATGGTGGAAATAGAAGGTATGATATTCAACCATCTGGTATCTGTTTTGATTGACCCTGGTTCAAATTTGAGTTATATAGCCCCTAAAACTGTTGATAAGTGTAAGCTACAGCCACAAAAGCAAACTAAACCATGGTTGGAACAGTTAGCCACTGGCACCAAAAGAAAGGTGGTAGAGGCCGTACCATCTTTCCAAATAATGTTGGGTGAATTCCCCACCCAAGCAACCCTTAATGTACTACCCCTGGGATCATACGATATGTTGATTGGTATGGACTAGCTGACTGCCCATAAAGCCAAACTGGACTGTTACTATAAAACCATAGAATGTGTGAGCGAAGAAGGAAAAAGGATAACCCTTCAAGGGATCCGAAAACCGGTCTCGGTGAGACAAATATTAGCATTACAAATGATGAAGTATTGCTGAAAGGGATGTCCCCTATATGCAGTACAGGTGTTGAAAACAACTGAAGGTGCAGATCCAAGCCCTGAAGATCACCCTATCCTGAGAGAATACCGAGATGTGTTTCCATAGGAAATACCGGGTCTACCTCCGAGAAGAGACATTGACTTCTCAATAGAACTTGCACCAGGAGCGGTGCCGGTGTCTAGAACACCCTACCAGATGAGCATGCCTGAGTTAGTTGAACTCAAATTGTAATTGAAAGAAATGATGGATAAGGGTTATATTCGACCCAGCGTGTCCCCCTGGGGAGCATCGGTCCTGTTTGTGAAAAAGAAGGATGGCACCCTTAGACTGTGTATATATTACAGACAACTTAATAAAGTAACCATAAAGAACAAATACCCCTTGCCCAGGATTGATGATCTATTCGATCAGTTGGGAGGTGAATCTGTGTTCTCAAAGATTGACTAGAGGTCAGGGTACCATCAAGTCCGAATCGGGTGAAGACATCCATAAGACCGCTTTCCGGACATGGTATGGTCATTATGAGTTTGTGGTAGTACCATTTGGGTTAACCAACGCCCCTGCTACTTTCATGTGCTTAATGAACAATGTACTCAGTAAATTTCTAGATAAATTTGTACTAGTTTTTATTGATTATATCTTAATCTACTCTAAGAATAGAGAAGAACATGAATATCATCTTAGACTTGTGCTGCAAGTGCTAAGAGAGCATCAGCTCTATGCTAAATTCAGCAAGTGTGACTTCTTCCAGAAGCAAATACACTACTTGGGACATGTTCCTTCCAAGGAAGGGGTAGTAGTAGATCCTGACAAGATCAGGTCTATCATGGAATGGCCTACCCCAAAGGATGTCTCAGACATCAGATCCTTTATGGGATTAGCGGGATACTATAGAAGATTTATAAAATATTTCTCCAGGATTGGTTGTCCAACCACTGCCCTCCAGAAGAAGGGAACAAAATTTCTGTGGACACAACAATGCGAAGAAAGATTTCAAATCTTGAAACATCTACTAACCCATGCACCCGTGTTGAAAATTGCTGACCTAGAAGCTAACTTCCTTGTGTGCACAGATGCCTGTAAAGAGGGGCTCGAAGGAGTCCTTATGCAGGAAGGAAAGGTGATCTGCTATGAATCCCAAAAATTGAATGAACATGAGGTCAACTATGTGACTCATGATATAGAATTGGCTGCCATAGTGCATTCCTTAAAAATGTGGAGGCATTACCTCCTGGGAAGGAAATTCGTGCTTATGACAAATCACTGTGGATTACGGTATTTGTTTGATCAACCCAAACTCAATACTAGACAAGCTAGATGGATGGCCCTCAGCGAATTTGATTTTGAAATCAAACACATCAAAGGGAAGGAGAACAGGGTGGCCGATGCCCTCAGCAGAAGCATGAGAACGATTCACCTGGCAACAATGAGTACTTGCGAGACAGATGTCAAGGACAGAGTCAAGAAGGCATAAGAAACAGATCCCTTCATTCAAAATGTGACCCTGTACCTACAGCAAGAACCCGTCGGAGCAAAATATGAAGGCTATCAGATGACCAAAGGAGGCCTGCTCACTCACAGAGATAGACTGTACACTCCAAATTGTGACGACTTGAAGAGGTTCATCATGGATGAACTACATAAAAGACCCTACAATGGTCACCCAGGATACCAAAAAATGATCACTGCCACCCGAAAACAATTTTATTGGCCTGGATTGAAGAAGGACGTAGCCAAATATTTGGCCCAATGCATAGAATGCCAACAGGTTAAAGCAGAACATCAACACCCAGCAAGACTATTACACCCTTTACCCATCCCAGAATGGAAATGGGAAACCATCTCCATGGATTTCATCACTGGATCGCCAACCTCAACCCAACAAAATGACGCCATTATGGTAGTGGTGGATAAACTGAGCAAGTCTGCTCATTTCATTCCCATCAAATCAACCTGCAAGGTGATAGATATTGCACAGGTATTCATGAAAGAGGTGTTCCGACTGCACAGTATGCCGAGGGAGATAATATCTGACAAAGACACAAATTTCACTTCCAATTTCTGGAAATCACTTATGGCGGGTTTAGAGACCAAGTTGTTGTTTATCACCGCCTATCACCCTCAAACCGATGGACAGACAAAAAGAGTGAATCAGATAGTAGAGGATATGTTAAGGATGCATGTAATGCATCAACCCAGGAAATGGGAAGACTACTTGCCATTGGTAGAATTTGCCTACAACAACGGCTATCAAGCGTCCTTAAAGATGAGTCCATTCGAGGTCCTCTATGGTAGACAGTGTAATACTCCAGTCAGCTGGAGTAATCCTGTAAATAGGATTTCTTTTGGACCTGACATGTTGAAAGAAATGGAACAGCAAGTGACTCAGATAAAACAAAATCTGAAGGCCGCTCAGAGCCGACAGAAAAGCTACGCTGATCAAAAGAGGACTCCAAGAGAGTTCAAAATAGGAGACCATGTATATCTCAGAATTAGGCCCAGAAGGAGCTCCCTGAAAATGGGAGCTTGTGCCAAATTGGCACCCCGGTATTATGGACCCTTTGAGGTTCTAGATAGAGTGGGACCTGTAGCCTATCGGCTAGCACTTCCTCCCACAGTAAAAGAACACAATGTTTTCCATGTTTCATTATTAAAGAAATATGTACATGATGCTAATCATATAATTGACTGGTCTGTGATCCAGGTGGAACCGGAGGGAGAATTCCTACCAGAACCCCAATGCATATTGATCAGAAGGGAAACCTGACTCCGGAACAGAACCATTGCATAGGTCAAGGTGCAGTGGAAACATTTTGGCCCAGATGAGGCTACATGGGAAATGGAGGATGCCATGAGACAGGCATATCCGATTTTGTTTACTTTTGTACATGTAATTCATGCTAGTAGCTAAGAACATCGAGGATGATGTTCACTTTTAAAGGGGAGGGAATTGTAACACCCTGTTTCCCACAGATTGTAAATATAACTGGTCTGGCCAAGGACTATGGCAAACTCATAAGTATGAATATGTAATGTAAATGGACCTGCAGGAAGAGGTCAATGAATGTGAATAATATTTTGAATTTATTACCGGACTGCTGAGAGGGGATGTGCAGAAAAGAGACCACGATGGCGGTGGAAGGTTCCTGAAAAGGTGGCATTAACTTCCACCTTGAATGAATACCGTATTTGGACTCCACTGGCCCGGAGAACCAAAAGCGGTTCGCTTGCCCCCAAAATTTAATGTCTCACAGACTAGTAGGCGGGCGGCTTGATGAGGGATGGGATGGTGAACCGCCCATCCGTAGAGCCATCGAGCCTGATCGGCGCGAAGGTAATCGTGCTACACACAACCTCGCGAGAGGATAAGGCATATGGCAGAAGCGATGGAAGGGGGGGAAGACACGAGGGGAACTCTGGCATTACGCAGAGTGAGTGATAGCAGAGAGGAATTATTGCAACCTTCGCTCCTGGTCACTGGTAGACGGAGAGACGCAGTCTCAGAGCATCGTGGTCTCAGCTCGGGGGTGGCTAGTGGTAAATCCGTTGGGAGTCGCTACGCCTACATTTGGGTGGAAACGAGCACCCCTCTCAGTAGCTGCTCCCACCTCTGGTGTTATTTCTGATAAGTATTTTATGTGTCGCATCTTTAAATTCATACACTGATATATATATGCATATATACTCACAACACGGTGAGGTTGTGAATGATTTTAGTGTAAGAATGTCTATGAATGTTTTGATAATAATCTATGGACATATGCTTGTAATAAAGGAAGCCATGCACGACTTACATCGATAAAAATGAATCTAGTCATGCCCAGGTTGAATTAAGTCAGGTATCCAGTCCATTCTCAGGAATTCATTTTTCCTTTGTCTGTTTCCAGGAATGCCCTGGATTAGATCTCTTCACAGAATTTCCCTTCTTAAAAAGGCTTACCAAGAACCTGGAAAAAGGACTTGGATGTGCAAGTCTTAGCAAACCTGTATGAAGAGGAATGATCCTCTTCGAAATCCTGAAGTGGCAGCATAAGGATAAGTATTGATTAACGGATGAGATCCCGTCGAGGAACCTGTTTTCATTCACGATAGTTAAATCGAAGGAATGAGTGAGGGCATTAATTGCCTTAACCTCTTTTTTTTTTCTCTCTATCTTCGTGAATAGCGAGGAGCTCTGTGTTAAGGTCCTAACCCGCACATAGGTAGATCAATGTATTCGGATGTAATAAAGGTCAATATTAATAATACCTTTCAATAAAATAGAATAAGG
>ML821192.1:63461-76510 GCA_009831015.1 Picea engelmannii
TCTGATTCAAAGTGTTATTTCTGTTGCTATTTCGTATATCATTTCTGTGTATTGTGAAGATTATGCTGGATATTTTACTGTTATTCTGTCATTTCTAGCATTTCGTTTCTGTTCTGCATATTTTATATATCTGGTATCTTTCACTCTGAGTCGTAGACCCCTAGTCTCCATGAGAGCATCTGGATCGTCGATTTTTCCACGTCCAAAGAGTAGTAGGAAAGGGCATGGCATTAGGACCGATCTGAATCGTCAGATCTGAACTAGAAATCTTGACAGTCGTTAGATCTTTAGGGAGATAGACGAGGGTCAAGCCTCATGAATAGGGGCAAACACGGATCAGAGCCGTTCATCTGAGGAGGACAGGTGGCAGAGATCCAGGGATCTCGATACCTCAGAGGTTCGCGAGGTAAGAGCCCAAAGTTTGGATGCTCTAAGTCGCGAGTGGCAAAGCCACGAGAAGATCCGAGCCGTCCATCCGAGGAGGAGAGGTGGCAGAGATCCAGGGATCTCACTACCTCAGAGGTTCGCGAGGTAAGAGCCCAAAGTTTGGATGTTCCAAGTCGCGAGTGGCGAAGCCGCGAGAGAATCAGGATTGTCCAACCAAGGAGGACAGGTGGCAGAGATCCAGGGATCTTGCTACCTCGGAGGTTCGCGAGGTAAGAGCCCAAAGTTTGGATGTTCTAAGTCGCGAGTGGCGAAGCCACAAGAGAATCAGGACCGTCCAACCGAGGAGGATAGGTGGCAGAGATCCAGGGATCTTGCTACCTCAGAGGTTCGTGAGGTAAGAGCCCAAAGTTTGGATGCTCCAAGTCGCGAGTGGCAAAGCCACGAGAAGATCCGATCCGTCCATCCGAGGAGGACAGGTGGCAGAGATCCAAGGATCTCACTACCTCGGAGGTTCACGAGGTAAGAGCCCAAAGTTTGGATGTTCCAAGTCGTGAGTGGCGAAGCTGTGAGAGAATTAGGACCGTCCAAACGAGGAGGATAGGTGGCAGAGATCCAGGGATCTCACTACCTCAGAGGATCGCGAGGTAGGAGTCCAAAGGTTGGGTGCTCCAAGCCACAAGTAGCGAAGTGCCGAGAGCCAAGCATGAGAGAACACATGGCAACACTTCAAGGTGGGGCCCGCGTGATTGATGGGTGGACCCGCATTGCTTAGAGAAGGGAGTCAATGCTCCGTTGACTCCTCGTGTCTCGGAGATTCACGAAAGAAGGGCATGAAAGTTCAACACTTGGACTTACGAAGTCACGAGTAGCGAGAGGAGATAGAGTTTAGCCTAGCCGGCGGTCATGTGTAGAGGACACTGACAGAATGAAGTTATACCCATTTCGTGATCTCGGGTATCGACAATTTGTGAAGAAGATTGGAGGGCCTTTGATTCACGACTCGTGAGGTCGCGAGTTGTGAAAGGCGCCTGGTTTGTTTGGCCTATGGTCCTAACCCAGGATCACAGGGAGGTGAACAGGGAAGAACTAGTCCACACCAAACCCCCGTAGGACTTTGGGGATTCTGTTCCTTGAGGAAGAACAAAATTTTTTATTATTTAAGTAGTGGGTATGTTACAACCTTTGTGCTACGGGGATTTCTTCAAGGGTTGACATCAATGAAAACCAACCTTAATCAACAATCTTACATAGACTAAAAGATTTCTTTTGGCACCTCATGTGGAGTTAAACTTAGTGAGTGTTTTAGAAACAATTTAGATGTGGTTGTTTGAGAGATTGGGGGTGTGAACCAATATCATTTAAATTAAGTGGGTGTGGATATTTCCTTCAAGAAGTAGTGGGACATTTCATAATCCATTTGGAGGAAACCTACTTCAACCTCCACAATTCGAGATGAAATTATGTGAGTGAGTAGTGACTTTGTGTGCGAACAAGTGAATAAATGTGTCAAATTTCAATAAGTTAGGTGTAACCTTGCAACATGCATACTTCCTGTGGTCCTTACAAATATTGATTACCTATCTTACTAGATGTCATTGGTACAACCTTGTGGAATTTTAAAGTCCCTAAAGAACTAGCATGTGGACTTATGGGTCCTTACCAATCCTTTAAACTCTTTAATGTGATTTAATCTAAGAAATCTCCACAAAAATATCCTATATTGCAAGAATGTGGGAATTTATGGGTCCATTACTATAATCTTTAAGCTCCCCTAGTGATGTAAACTAAGAAAGTAGCTTCAAAACTATCCTAACTTTGCAACATGGGGGCATGTATAGGCCCTTAAAAATTTAAGATGTTTGAAAAAGAAACTAATAAGAGCCCTAGGGGGGCTTTGTCCTCTCCTAAAGATTTTAAGGGAGATGAAATGTCCCCTTAATCACTTTTCTGATTCTCAAGATCACTCTATGGTGCGAGAGAAGAGCATACTTAATGATTAAAGTTTGATTTCTGGTCCCAATGCAACTTTTTTTATATGTGATTGTAAAGTATATCAACTTAACTTTTACAATCAAAACAATCCATCCATGTGGCAACTAAAAGCAAAAGAGGGGAAATAGGGTTCTTTTTAACCCCCTAAGTGCCTATGTTTTGACTAACCCTTCATGTGGAGAGGGAATCTAAGTGTGGTGCATTTACAAATTGCATAAAAGCAAGGTTTTGAAGGCTAAGGGCCTTCAAAACATCACAAAAAACTCTTACAATGTTGGAATTATGGATAGATGTGTGGGTTACAGTTCAAATAGAGGCATAGTGGGTGCACAATGCATAGAGAACCGAGGAACTTTTGGCACACTATTCGTATAATGCGCAGAGAAATGAAGTGTGTTTGGTGCACAATGCTCTGAATGTGCATCTATGGGCCGAAATATGCACACACGTTCTGATACGTGTCGAGGGGGGGGGGTGATTTAAGTGGAATTCTCCTCTTCCATATCCAAACTTAGCTCTTTGCAGGTAAGGTTAGGCCGATTATTATCCCTGCAAGGAAAATGGGTCAAAAGGAAGTGTTGAAACAACCCAAATAGGGAGGAAATTGATACCTTATCCCCAGTATGGTCCAGGGATGATTTGAAGGATGGGAATGTATTTTAAAATGTAGAAACGGTAGCGAATATTAGTAATCCTTCATATTCCAACTATAAATGTTTAGCAATATTTTTGTAAAATTATTCAAATTTCTAAGGATTTTATATAGTTTGTATAACATTATGGTGATTTTTAAGGTAAAACAACTTTAGTCTATAGAATTTGGGCGAATCATTTTTAGAATAGCGAATATTTTTTGGGGAAAAACCATGGAAAATTAGCCCATGAGCGAAATTTAGCCCCTAAAATCATCCCTAGTATGGTCGCCAATCTGTTGTGTCCTTTTTGTCACTTGAATGAGAAAAAGAGGGACACTTGCAAGTCTAGTTGGGCTTGCTAGACACGACAGAGGTTAGTGTATGAACCAAATGATTCAATCACATAAAATAAACAAACAACTAAGCTAACAACAACTAAAGAAATAAAACTAAAATGCATGAGGAAATTAGAACCAAAATTAATCAAACAAATGACCAATAATCATGCCACCAATGGAGAAGTATATTAGTGGGGAAACACCACAGAGAAAGGGGGACTTATGGATCCCCTCTTCCTCCTTGGGAGGGCTCTATAGCCCCCTATGTGAGAATTCTTCTTACAAATGGTAAACTAGAAAGAAAATGGTGAAGAAATCCAAGCTTATTGCCTCAAGAGGTGAGGTGAATATTTTAATGAGATGATGCTAGTATGCTCCAAGAAGAAAAGAGGTTTCTTAAAGGAGAATAGAGGCAGCATAACAATACAATGAGATTCTTGAATTCTTAGTGCACCCATGGCCTCTTTTTATAGCAAGTCTTTGAGGCAATATCCAACCAATCTTTAATGTGAAAAAGGGGCCCTTTAGGGCACCCTTAGGTCTTTGACCAGCCCCCCATTCAGATTCAGCTCGAATTTGAGGGTCAAATCAAGTTGGGAGCTGGTAAAAAAGTGGGTTAGGGGCTAACGAGAACCATAAATGCATCGTTCATAGGTGTGCATGACTTTTCTCATACATAGTCATGCATTGGGCGCATGTGCACTTTTATGGATTTTGTGTCCTGTGCACATGCACACACTTCCTTTAGTGTTTCAGCGCATGTCAAGTTTTTGACCAGTTGTATAGTTTGTGCCTTTTGGAAATGCATTTTTGTGGCTGCAGGTGAACTAATAGGTGTTTGGAGATGTTGTATTCCTATAACCATTTGCGGATGAAATTTCAGTGATAACACCGTCTAGGAGAGATGAAATTCTCTTAGTTCCACAACTAAAATTCCAAGCATTTGATAAATGGGAAGTGGAATTTGTTGGGACGATTAATCCACCATCTAGGAGGTTGAGAGCGTGCTACATTATTACTGCAACAGACTATTTAACCAAATGGGATAAGGGAGAGCCAGTTAGAGACTGCAACGATCCATATTTATGAGCGAAATGAAATGAAAACACAGACTTGTAATATTAAAACAAAGACACAATGAACAATAACAGATATATAGTAAAACTTGACTTCTATTAGATAAGAAACATGATGAAACTTGTAAAATGCAGACTGCAAACAAGCTTGCTAGAATAGTGGTAGGTTATCTCTAAGAAGAGATGTGACGGCTACGATCATTTGCATGAAGATAAGTAAAATGAGCCTATGAAGGATTTTTTACAATAAACACGAATTCATAAACCCTAGACATCCAAAGACCTAACCCTAGGAGATGAAGCGCCAAAAGTCATGTGGACCCCGCTGGGGTAAGTTAGTACATCAACTTCCCAGGGCTGTAACTTTTGCATACGATCTTCGTTTAGGGCACACGATAGCTCATTGGAAAGGTATTGATGAGGAGATTAATTTAGGGGGGTTTGTAAAAGGATTTGATTATAATTGAGGTTTCCAATCATGAAAAAAAATCATTTAGACCCTCAAAATGGCCCCGGAATTTTGGGACCCAAAAAACTGCTAAAAATAGTAAGTTACCAAAAAAAAAATTGAGAGAATAGGTGGGTGGAAACCGAGATCCTCTTGGATCATGCAACATGAAGACAACATTACGATTTTTTTTCAAAAATGTAGTCACAAGGTTTGTATTCCCAAGAATATTGATGAGTGATAAGGGAACTTACTTTATGAATATGACTATTGCAGTGTTAACAGAGGAGTTTCATATCCATCCCCAGAAGATTACCCCATACCATCCTTAGGAAAATGGCATGGTGGAAGCCTTCAATAAGATTTTGGAACATGCACTGACAAAGGTTTTCAACGTAAATCAGGATGACTAGGATTTGAATATTCAAGTAGTATTATGGGCATATAAGAATACAAACAAGAAGTTAACAGGACAAACTCTCTTCAGGTTGATGTATGGACATGAAGCAACTATGACGATAGAGTTTATTACACCAAGTTTGTGCATTGTTGCAGTGGAAGAGCTTATAGATTATGGCACAATAGAACAAATATTGTTAGAACTTATGGAATTAGAAGAAGATCATTTCATTGCAGGTTTCCATCAACATGTACAAAAAGTGCGCGAGAAATATTATCATGACAGGAATATCAAGCATAAGAAAGTTTAGACATGAGATTTTGTGTTATTGTATGACAGTAAGTTTTTGTAGCACCCAGGGAAGCTATAGATACACTGGTTAGGACCATATGTGATCAAATACATGACTAAAGTGTTATAGCAATATTTGTCTCACCCTATGCAATCTTGCACAGGAGGCCTTTTTCCATTTCCCCATGCAGACTTATCATCCCTGTTTATAAAATCCAGAGCCAAAAATACATATTTTCCGACATGTACGCATCTTGAATACTATACAACATCCGTATACACAGGATGCTCCACTACAACCCATGTACATCGAGATTTGTGCCAGAAAATGAAAATTAATGTCGGGTTTCCATGTCACTACAGGATATCTATGATCCTTGGCCTTCCATATACTGGAAACGTTCTGACTCAGCCCTTCAGTTCCATTTTGAAGGCTATAAACGGGCCAATTCCGAGCTATGGAAAGAAAGAGAAAGAATTCAACTTTGAGAGAAAAGTTACTCCAGAGAAATTATTTATTTCATATTGACTCTGCATCCCTTTGTCCTTTAAGTATGAACACAGTGTTCAACCCCCAATATCTTCCCTTATTGATTGAGAATCTCATTGTTTCTCTCTTATGAGATTGCCTTTGGTGGAGGATTGAAGTGGTGGAGGCCCAGTTGGAATGAACTTAGTTTCTCGGTTCCGAACTGTGCCGACACAAAATTTTGTAACATTTTCACTTATGCTGATCATTTATTAATAAAAATACTCCTTTCCCGTCCAATTGATATCTTGAAAATATATGAGTTATTATCCATGGGCGTATTTGTTATGTATATTAATGGATTATGCTATATAATGTGCTAACCTTCTATATTATCACCATATGATTTATTTGCTTGGTTGTTGAGAACTAGTTGCAGGTACATAGCTTTGAGATGAAGTGCTCAATGGTGGACTTCATCAAACATTTGAATGAGGTAGGCCTCTTTATTATCTCGCTTGCATATTGGTTTATATAGCATGTTTTTGGGATATAGTTGATTTCTCCAGTCATTTCCCTCTGTTGTGGTTTACCCTAGCCATAGAGAAATTTTCCTTGTAACATGAAGCAAGTGTTGTTCAACTGGAACACTTGGATGGAAAAGTAGTGGAAGGACTAGTTAATGGGAGTTGGTTGAAATTGTACAGGGAATACCATCCTTCCATGCACTAGACAATTTATACAAGCTATGTACCATGGTTTAGGTAATAAGTATAAGGTTGAAGAGTCCAAGAAGTTATGAAGGAAACGCAGGAAAATGTTGCAAAAGAGAAAGAAGCAAGAAGAAGGGCACACAGATGAAGGAAGCAAGTTCGAGTAGAGAGAAGAGATCGCACAGAGAGAAGAGATCACAGAGAGATAAGAGATCGCACAGATAACAATTAAGAGAAAGAAGAAGAGAAAGGAAGAAAAATAAATAACAGATAGAGTAAGAGACAAAAGGTTGACATGAAGTAGAAAGGTAGTGTTCAAACAATTAGAATAATAATAAGATGAACCAAGGCATGTCGCAGAAAAGAAAAGAAACATGTACATGAAGATTGAACTGTGACAAAGGTAGACAAAGAAGGTGAAAAAAAGAACATTCACGATGGAACATGCATTGAAGAATGAATATGACAGCTTAGTAGTGGAATCACGTAGTCATAATTAAAAACCGACTGGAAAAGCATTTGAAATTGAACACAATCGGGTGATGGAAGGAACGAGTGCGACGAATATTTTTACAAGGTGGCCAATTGAGACTATAATCTGTCTAAGGATACATCATTATTGAAGGATAGGGAATAAATCAAGTATACATACACTCCGATGAGACTGTAAGTAGGGATGCAAAGATCCAACTCGCTATAAAGAAGGAAAAAAGGATAGGCCATTGTTTCCTATGCATTTGAGAAGATAGGTAGAAGAGTTGAGTGTAGTATAGAAGTTGACCATAGTGCAGAGATAGAATGAAGGCTAGTGGAGTTGAGTAGTTTATAACATAGGGATATGGTGCCACCTAAAGAAAAAGGACAGAGCCTAAAGTAGGTCGCAACGTCGGTGTAGGAGGAAGTCCAAAGAATGAAATTAATCGACCTGAGCTTGACAAACTTTCCCGGAACCAGATTGCGTAGAATAAAGGGAAATGTAAAAGTGCAGTAGAAGTTGCACGAACCAGAGAAGCATCACGAAGGAGAACATGAACATGAAGAACAAGGGAAGATTATTTTCTTCACAGCAAGGACCCGAGTATGGTGATAGTTATGATACTCGAGAAATAAGAAAACCATCTCCCCAGATTGAAGGAGAAATTTGAGTTCCATGCTTTCCAACTCCATCGATGTTTAGGAAGAACATATTAAGTTAGCCAACAATGTTTAGAATGTAGACACAATTTTGTAATAAGAAACCCAATCCAGAGAAGAAAAAAAACTAGAGAAGTTCATGGTGAATTGGGAAGGCATGAGTGGCTCAGGACGCAGGAACAATTTGTGTGTTAATTTGGATAAGTATCAGTGCACGCACAAAGAAGTTGAAGCATGTTCGAGATTCAGTGTGAAAAAGGAGGAAAGTAGTTAGGATTTTGAGATATTTTGTCCACATTGTAACAGGCTTATCCCTAGTATAAAACTATAAATTATAATGGATTTTTGGGTAGATTCAGCTATGAATGGTAATAGTTTTTGATGTGAAGTTATTTTGAGTTAGTCGAGTTTTGGAGAAGTCATGAGGGATATTTTTGAGGTATGAATGAGGAGTGAGGCTCGCACTGTAGAAGAATGGCTAGGCATGTTTGAGTAATGGTTGCTATTGCATATTTTTTTAAGCACAGTGCACAGCTATAAGAAGACTATAAACGAATAATATAAGAAGCTAGTCATTGTAGATGTAGCCCATATTGGGGTGAAACCTGTTAAAACCTTGTGTTGTGATGTGTTTTTTTTTTATGTTTACGGTGTTCACTGTTACTGTGCAATGATGATAAATGTTTAGTATTCTTATTATGTCACCGATGTATGTTTTTATAGCTATGCGCACTTAAGTAATTGATGAATGAATGAATGTCAAGTAAAGTAATGTCACACACAGGGTATAGTGAATGAATATCAAAGGTTAACTAATAGAGACTGCGCACATAGTAAATGGATGGTTAGTGCATAGTATGAGTATGTTGAACACCTCACTTCCCCTCATGACTGCAGAACCTTGGTCCGTGCAGCCCCTCTACATGCCTCAGGTGAGACTTCAATTGCTTTTCAGGTGATGCTGAAAGGGATGGCATCTAATGGTTTTGCTGGTTTGTTAATGATCAATCTCGGTTCTGCCAACTGCATGCCAATAATATTCCACAGTTTCCCCTTCTTCTCTAGACATTATGATGCATAGTGCCCATACTTGTCGAATGAAAATCACTTGATTTTACTCAATTCCTTCTTACCTGGTTGTGAGCTTGACTCTTCATTGTTACCCTTGGAACCCTTTCTTTTGCCCTTTATTTTCTTACTAAGAAGGGTCAGGTTCTCCTCCTCTTCATCTCCTTTCTTGTCTACTTTAGACTCCTCATGAGTCTCTTCCTGGATGAAATCATCCCAAAGCATTTTCCAATCGAGGAATTTTTCCTAAGAATAGGATCCCTTGGAAAATGGTTCCCAAGACTTGTGAAAACCATTCAATGTGACATTTACAAGCTCTACGTCATCCAATTTATCTCCTATGTTTGTAATTTTATCACATACCTGAGTGATCCTCATGAAAAAGTTGGTAACATTGTTAGATCTATACATCTGTATAGATACGAGTCTATTTATTAAGATCATCTTCCTATTCAAGTTAGTGCTTTGGAATAATCCTACTAGGGCATCAAACATATACTTGGTCGTCTTCTTCTTGGATAGGTGAGGAATTAGATGATCCTTCACTAAATCAAATATAAGCCACTCATATTTTATCTCCTTCTTCTTGTGAGCTGCCAAAGCTACCAAATCTATTGGTGGAACAATTTCTTTGTCCACTAACTCCCAAATTCCATACTCCTTTAATGCTAAAGTAACTCTTGCTTTCTAAGATAGGAAGTTGGATGGTCCATCTAATCCATCTTCAACTCTCGAAATTGATGATGCCATCCCTTTGACCTGATAAACTTCCCTGGAAATACCCTACTACTAATTTTTCCCCTGTACTAACTTGTAGAACCTTGTGTACGTTTTTCACCACTGAAACCCACACATGTACATGAATTTCCTTACTGAAACCTGTGTATGCACGATTGTCTCCAATGAAACCTTCACATGTATGTTATTATTCCTTCTACACCATATGTACAACTCTGTATGACATCAAAACCCTAGTTCTTCCTCAATATTGTTCTTTCTCTAAAATCCAACCCTTGATTTATGATTGATGGTTATGGATCTGCTAAGATATCCTTGGATATATGATAGATATGCTATCAATTTTTATGTATTTGAGATATGGCTTCCTCTCAGAGCGAATGCTATGATACCATGTTGAAATCCCCTACTCCAACACCTAGGTATCTTGTTATCTAATGATTTCCTTATTGTAAATCAAATTAGCATCTCACAAAACATAATACATTGTTGAAATAATCAACTAAAATAAATATAGTGGAACCAATACTGGAAACCAAAATATCATACACAATACACAAATATATTATGAACATCAAATAAGATTATCATTCAAATAACTTCAAATATTACAAGGCCTCCCATACTAGGAAAATGGCCCATAGATAAATACAAAAAACCTAGGCATCACCCGCAAACCCTAGCAATATCCAACTTTGTTGTACGACTTTCTACTTTCACACTTCCCGAGATGTAGACACATTTCCTTAAAAGCACCTGCGTATATGTTCCTATCTCCACTGAAACCCGTGTACACATGCTCAAATAATGTAAGGAAAACTTTGTACGACTTGACCTTGCTATTGCAACTCCAATTTGTTGAAACCCACTTACGACTACCTATGTTCTCTCCTCTCTCTGAATTTATCCTGTTAGTATCCAGATATAAAATTTTCAATTTCCTCCTTATTGCGGGAATAGGATTATTCTCGTAGCACCAAGTGATCCTGAGCACCGGTATCGTATATAGCAGAAGTGGTACTGAGCTCTTAATTCGCCTCATTAAAGAGGAGGTACAGGGTTGATTTTATTATAAAATCCACCAAAAAAATATGTTATCACCAGATTTGCAGGTGTCACCAATACATAAGCCTAGCTATACATATGGATTTAAAAAAAAAAAAAAAAGCCAAACCATGGCCTTTCATGGTTATGGATTTAGCCAAGCTCCTAACCCATACCATGTATTATTTTCCATGTTCACATATCAATGGAAAAAATCAACACAGAAGTCAACACATGGCAAACCAACTCAAATTCATAAGTTGACTTTATCAAGCCACAAAGCCCAACATTGAGCGCCAAGACCCTTTTATTTCCATATGCCACGCGCCAAGCCTAATTTCTCATTACACAAGTCAAGCCACAAGTCAAACCGTCCTTGTCAGCTATCAAGAGCAATAAGCACTGTTTCAATAGATGTTAAATGCCAGGGTTTACTATTTTCTTCCAAATGCCCGATTTACAAATAGAAGATGCTAGGTGTATTGCACGGATGCTCTAAGAACGAAGGAAACTCGGGTTTCAAGTTTCAAATGGTGAGGCGTTAATGACAGGTTCCCTAAGAACGCCATGATTTCATCTAGAATATAAAGAGCATCGAGCAGTATTGAAGACTCTAGGATTCTGTATGATGACAACACCAAAATGGAAGCGGCTCAGAAAGAAAAGGTCAAGCATGCAATCTGCACATCAGGCGCAGAGATAGAAAATACAGGCAATGCCATTGGAGACAGAGTAAATGCGATCCCAGTGTCCAAAGAGGTTGGTGGATATATATCAAATATTTATGGAGAAAGTATGCTTCCACCATTTGGCACTCATTATGGATGGTACCATCCTTGTCTATATATCTGAAAATGAGTTAGAGGATGAGCTATTTGATTTGGTCACACGGTGTAGAGTAGTCCTTTGTTGTCGAGTTTCTCCTTGACAAAAGGCTGGTATAGTTTCCCTAATAAAAAACAGGATCGATGATATGACACTGGCCATAGGTGATATACCAAATGATGTTTCTATGTTCCAGATGGTAGATGTTGGAGTAGGAATAAGTGGCCAAGAAGGCAAGCAAGTTGTAATGGCATCACATTTTTCTATGGGACAGTTCAAATTTCTGGAACGATTATTGCTAGTGCATGGTCACTGGAACTATCATCGCATGAGCTATATGATGTTGTAAAACTTTTATAGAAATGTTGTATATGTCTTGATGTTTTTCTGGTACGTATTTTACATGGCCTTCACTGCAACAAGAGCCATAACTGAATGGAGTGGTCAATTGTATTCTATCATCTATACTTCAGTGCCGACAATAGTAGTGGGTATTTGGGATCAAGACCTATGTGACAACACTTTAATTTGTTTCCCTAAACTGTACGAATCTGGGCAGAGGGAGGAAAATTATAATTTTCGCCTCTTTTGGGTGACGATGAATGGACACATTGTGCAAAGGCTTGTTATTATGTTTGTGGGTTACTTTTCTTACACACATTCTACAGTGGACATTTGGAGCATCGGGAATCTTTGGACCATTGCGGTGGTTCTACTGGTGAACCTCCATCTTGCCAGGGACGTTTCTTCCTGGACAATTATCACTCATGTAGTTGTATGGGGATCAATTGTTGCCACATGGATCTGCATTATTATCTTGGATTCCATACCAATTTTACCAAGTTATGGGACAATATACTATGTAATTACATGGGGATTCTATTGGTTGAACCTTATTCTTATAGTCTTCCTGGAACTGCTTCCTCGCTTTCTAGTCAAAATGATAAAACCTCATGGCTGAAAGACGACTAAAACGTGATGGGCAAACCCTCATGGAATAGAGACATTACCCCCTCGCATCATTATCTCAGAGACAGATTTGTATCTTCGAAGATTGTGGGGTAATCCTAGTAAGGACATAGTATTCAAGCAAAGTACCTGGTGACATTCACAGTTGGTTTCGATTTCAGATGGCAATTCTAGATGCCCTGAGGTTTTCAACAATTTTTTTTTGTGGTGCATAGCATCAATATGGCCACCAGCAGCAGAATGTTCCATCCCTCGAGAGCGATAATTTGGTACATAATAAGTCTCATATGAAGGCTATACCAACATCATTATCCTCATAGCCTATATTCAGAAAGCAATCGAAGGATCAATTTCAGATTCTTAAGCAATATTTTCATTCGAGAACATTTGAAATAATTAATTCCACACCAATGATTTTCAGGAACAACTCATATTAAATGGGGCAGTTAGAAACAAATGGAAGAATGATCAAAGGTGGCAGATTATCCCATAACTCATGGCAATAAAATCAACAGTTGTGAT
>ML821192.1:76610-89805 GCA_009831015.1 Picea engelmannii
TCCTTCTAGAAGCGGAAGCTTCTATTAGGTCTTCTTACATCCGCCTTATTCTATTTTATTGAAAGGTCTTATTAATATTGACCTTTATTACATCCGAATACATTGATCTACCTATGTGCGGGTTAGGACCTTAACAGAGTGGCTCGGGACGTAGGAACAATTTGTGTGTTAATTTGGATAAGTATCAGTGCACACACAAAGAAGTTGAAGCATGTTCGAGATTCAACGTGCAAAAGGAGGAAACTAGTTAGGATTTTGAGACATTTTGTCCACATTGTAACAAGCTTATCCCTAGTATAAAACTATAAATTATAATGGATTTTTGGGTAGATTCAGCTATGAATGGTGATAGTTTTTTATGTGAAGTTATTTTGAGTTAGTCGAGTTTTGGAGAAGTCATGAGGGATATTTTTGAGGTATGAATGAGGAGTGAGGCTCGCACTGTAGCAGAATGGCTAGGCATGTTTGAGTAATGGTTGCTATTGCATATTTTTTTAAGCACAGTGCACAGCTATAAGAAGACTATAAACGAATAATATAAGAAGCCAGTCATTGTAGATGTAGCCCAGATTGGGGTGAAACGTGTTAAAACCTTGTGTTGTGATGTGTTTGTTTTTTATGTTTACAGTGTTCACTGTTACTGTGCAATGATGATAAATGTTTAGTATTCTTATTATGTCACTGATGTATGTTTTTATAGCTATGTGCACTTAAGTAATTAATGAATGAATGAATGTCAAGTAAAGTAATGTCACACACAGGGTATAGTGAATGAATATCAAAGGTTAACTAATAGAGACTGCGCATATAGTAAATGGATGGTTAGTGCATAGTATAAGTATGTTGAACACCTCACTTCCCCTCATGACTACAGAACCTTGGTCCGTGCAGCCCCTCTACATGCCTCAGGTGAGACTTCCATTGCTTTTCAGGTGATGCTGAAAGGGCTAGCATCTAAGGGTTTTGTTGGTTTGTTAATGATCAATCTCAGTTCTGCCAACTGCATGTCAATAATATTCCATAGTTTCCCCTTCTTCTCTAGACATTGTGATGCATAGTGCCCATACTTGTCGAATGAAAATCACTTTATTTTACTCAAGTCCTTCTTACCTAGTTGTGAGCTTGAATCTTCATTGTTACCCTTGGAACCCTTTCCTTTGCCCTTTATTTTCTTACTAAGAAGGGTCAGGTTCTCCTCCTCTTCATCTCCTTCCTTGTCTACTTTAGACTCCTCATGAGTCTCTTCCTGGATGAAATTATCCCAAAGCATTTTCCAATCGAGGAATTTTTCCTAAGCATAGGATCCCTTGGAAAATGGTTCCCAAGACTTGTGAAAAACATTCAATGCCACATTCACAAGCTCTACGTCATCCAATTTATCTCCTATGTTTGTAATTTGATCACATCCCTGAGTGATCCTCATGAAATAGTTGGTAACATTGTCAGATCTATACATCTGTATAGATACGAGTCTATTTATTAAGACCATCTTCCTATTCAAGTTAGTGCTTTGGAATAATCCTACTAGGGAATCAAACATATCCTTGGTCATCTTCTTCTTAGATAGGTGAGGAATTAGATGATCCTTCACTAAATCAAATATAATCCACTCATATTTTATCTCCTTCTTCTTGTGAGCTACCAAAGCTACCAAATCTATTGGTGGAACAATTTATTTGTCCACTAACTCCCAAATTTCATACTCCTTTAATGCTAAAGTAACTCTTTCTTTCTAAGATAGGAAGTTGGATGGTCCATCTAATCCATCTTCAACTCTCGAAATTGATGATGTCATCCCTTAGACCTGATAAACTTCCCTGGAAATACCCTACTACTGAATTTTCCCCTGTACTGACCTATAGAACCTTGTGTACGTTTTTCACCACTGAAACCCACACATGTACGTGAATTTCCTTACTGAAACCTATGTATGCACGATTGTCTCCAATGAAACCCGCACATGTACGTTATTATTCCTTCTACACCCTATGTACAACTCTGTACGACATCAAAACCCTAGTTCTTCCTCAATATTGTTCTTTCTCTAAAATCCAACCCTTGATTTCTGATTGATGGTTATGGATATGCTAAGATATCCTTGGATATATGATAGATATGCTATCAATTTTTATGGATTTGAGATATGGCTTCCTCTCAGAGCGAGTGATATCATACCATAATGAAATCCCCTACTCCAACACCTAGGTATCTTGTTATCTAGTGATTTCCTTATTGTAAATCAAATTAGCATCTCACAAAACATAATACACTGTTGAAATAATCAACTACAAGAAATATAGTGGAACCAATACCTGAAACCAAAATATCATACACAATACACAAATATATTATGAACATCAAATAAGCTTATCATTCAAATAACTTCAAATATTACAAGGCCTCCCATACTAGGAAAATGGCCCATAGATAAATACAAAAAACCTAGGCATCACCCGCAAACCCTAGCAATATCCAACTTTGTTGTATGAATTTCTACTTTCACACTTCCCGAGATGTAGACACCTTTCCTTAAAAGCACTTGCGTATATGTTCCTATCTCCACTGAAACCCGTGTACACATGCTCAAATAATGTAAGGAAAACTTTGTATGACTTGACCTTGCTATTGCAACTCCAATTTGTTGAAACCCACTTACGACTACCTATGTTCTCGCCTCTCCCTGAATTTATCCTGTTAGTATCCAGATACAAAATTTTCAATTTCCTCCTTATTGCGGGAATAGGGTTATTCCTGTAGCACCAAGTGATACTGAGCACCGGTATCATATATAGCAAAAGTGGTACTGAGCTCTTAATTTTCCTCATTAAAGAGGAGGTACAGGGTTGATTTTATTATAAAATCCACCAAAAAAATATGTTATCACCAGATTTGTAGGTGTCACCAATACATAAGCCTAGCGATACATATGGAGTTTTTTTTTTTTTTAAAAGACAAACCATGGCCTTTCATGGTTATGGATTTAGCCAATCTCCTAACCCATACCATGTATTATTTGCCATGTTCACACATCGATGGACAAAATCAACATAGAAGTCGACACATGGCAAACCAACTCAAATTCATAAGTTGAGTTCATCAAGCCACAAAGCCCAACATTGAGTGCCAAGACCCTTTTATTTCCATATGCCATGCACCAAGCCTAATTTCTCATTCCACAAGTCAAGCCACAAGTCAAACCATCCTTGTCAGCTATCAAGAGCAATAAGCACCGTTTCAACAGATGTTAAATGCCAAGGTTTACTATTTGCTTCCAAATGCCCGATTTACAAATAGAATATGCTAGGTGTATTGCACGGATGCTCTAAGAACGAAGGAAACTCGGGTTTCAATTTTCAAATGGTGAGGCGTTAATGGCAGGTGCCCTGAGAATGCCATGATTTCATCTAGAATATAAAGAGCGTCGAGCAATATTAAAGACTCTAGGAGTCTGTATGATGACAACGCCAAAATGGAAGCGGCCCAGAAAGAAAAGGTCAAGCATGAAATCTGCACATCAGGTGCAGAGATAGAAAATACAGGTAATGCCATTGGAGACAGAGTAAATGTGATCCCAATGTCCAAAGAGGTTGGTGGATATATATCAAATATTTCTAGAGAAAGTATGCTTCCACCATTTGGCACTCATTATGGATGGTACCATCCTTGTCTATATATCTGAAAATGAGTTGGAGGATGAGCTCTTTGATTTGGTCACACAGTGTAGAGTAGTCCTTTGTTGTCGAGTTGCTCCTTGACAAAAGTTTGGTATAGTTTCCCTAATAAAAAACAGGACCGATGATATGACACTGGCCATAGGTGATGTACCAAATGATGTTTCTATGTTCCAGATGGTAGATGTTGGAGTAGGAATAAGTGGCCAAGAAGGCAGGCAAGCTGTAATGGCATCACATTTTTCTATGCGACAGTTCATATTTCTGGAACGATTATTGCTAGTGCATGGTCACTGGAACTATCATCACATGAGCTATATGATGTTGTACAACTTTTATAGAAATGTTGTATATGTCTTGATGATTTTCTAGTACGTATTTTACATGGCCTTCACTACAACAAGAGACATAATTGAATGGAGTGGTCAATTGTATTCTATCATCTATACTTCAGTGCTGACAATAGTAGTGGGTATTTGGGATCAAGACCTATGTGAAAAAACTTTAATTTGTTTTCCTAAACTGTACGAATCTGGGCAGAGGGAGGAAAATTATAATTTTCGCCTCTTTTGGGTGACGATGAATGGACACATTATGGCAAAGGCTTGTTATTATGTTTGTGGGTTACTTTTCTTACACACATTCTACAGTGGACATTTGGAGCATCGGGAGTCTTTGGACCATTGCGGTGGTTCTGCTGGTGAACCTCCATCTTGCCAGGGACGTTTCTTCCTGGACAGTTATCACTCATGTAGTTGTATGGGGATCAATTGTTGCCACATGGATCTGCATTATTATCTTGGATTCCATACCAAGTTTACCAAGTTACGGGACAATATATGATGTAATTACATGGGGATCCTATTGGTTGAACCTTATTCTTATAGTCTTCCTGGAGCTGCTTCCTCGCTTTCTAGTCAAAACGATAAAACCTCATGGCTGAAAGATGACTGAAACGTGATGGGCAAACCCTCGTGGAATAGAGACATTGCCCCCTGGCATCATTATCTCAGAGACAGATTTGTATCTTCGAAGATTGTGGGGTAATCCTATTAAGGACATAGTATTCAAGCAAAGTACCTAGTGACATTCACAGTTGGTTTCGATTTCAGATGGAAATTTTGGATGCCCTGAGGTTTTCAACAAATTTTTTTTGTGGTGCATAGCATCAATATGGCCACCAACAGCAGAATGTTCCATCCTTGGAGAGTGAGAATTTGGTACATAATAAGTCTCATATGAAGGCTATACTAGCATCATTATCCTCATAGCCTATATTCAGAAAGCAATCAAAGGATCAATTTCAGATTCTTAAGCAATATTTTCATTTGAGAACATTTGAAATAATTAATTCCACACCAATGATTTTCAGGAACAACTCATATTAAATGGGGCAGTTAGAAACAAATGGAAGAATGATCAAAGGTGGCAGATTATCCCATAACTCATGGCAATAAAATCAACAGTTGTGATCATCAATTCCAGATTCCCAGGCATGAAATCAACAGTCAGTTTTGGGCATCTCCAACTCATCGAGATGCAGATATCAAGAAGACAATATTCTAGCAACAGGTGGCCAACTTTCCATTTTTTCAGGCATCCTTTTTGGCACTCGAGACACTTTGGGTTCTGTTTCAACGTTTAGCCTATTTTTAGAAATATTAATTAATGTTTCTTCCTAGAATTTAGAAGCATTTTGTTAATTGTAGGTTATATATTTTTATCATTTGTAAAACAAGAGGGGGGGGGGGAAGGCCCGTGAGGGCAAGTCTGAGAAGAGATTGATGAAATAAAATCCATAAGAGTTACTAGAACCTAAAGGGATTGTATTTTTGTAATCGTTTCTGACATTGGAGATATATGACATTTGTTTATCAGGTTGTGATTTTCTTGTCTAAACATTGTTTTTCCACCTTCCTTGTTTTACATTTTGTTGTTCTTCTTACTTGAATTAATTACAGACATTGAGAATCAATGGCAGCTTATGGATGATAGATTCCCGAGTGGTAAAGATTTTGTTGTGACTGCCTATCATCCATGTGTTTTGTTTCAAGTATCATTGCATATTTTTGACTAAGAGAATCTTGGTTTGACAAGGTGTTCTACTTTTTGTCTATTTCCTATTCTTCTATCCATATACATATAAAAATGTCTTATCTGATATACAATTTGATTACCTCCGATCAACAGGTTGTTTACTTGACTCCATGCCCAATGGTGTTTATTGATCAACATTTAGCCCGCTTCTCTTTTTATTCCTCTCTCGTCTACCCGATCCATCTTCTTTCATAACCCAAACACATTCTTATTTATAAAATTATAGAAATAATTGAAGGGGTGCTAGGCTTGTCCCTATAGCAGTCTAGGGGTGACTTCTAGA
The DNA here is from genome assembly GCA_009831015.1 of Picea engelmannii. Lineage (NCBI taxonomy): Eukaryota > Viridiplantae > Streptophyta > Pinopsida > Pinales > Pinaceae > Picea > Picea engelmannii. The sequence goes on from ML821192.1 coordinate 82,662, forward strand.
ACTAACATTTTTGGCGTCGTTGCTGGGGACGAAGCAACGAAGATATATTTCCTAGGAGAACAACAACGATCAGATCCGCTTCTTGGTGGTGAACAGGAAGGGGAAAGATACATGACTGCAGATCTTTCACCATGGTGACTCCACTGTCTAAAGATCAATAGGCGACTCCACTGGATCCAAGCATGGAAGCCATTCTAGCTCAAAGGTTTGCTTTTTGTGATTTTTCAGATATCATTGGTTTTCCAAACCCAATTCTTAGCATAGCTGAATGGGAAGGTATCCTTCCTACGTTTAAAGGCGAAGATTGGGAGGTTCTAGCTGAGCATCTACTATATTTTCATGAGTTTATTCATGAACGTCAAATTTTGCATGAGGATGTCAAGATCAAGTTTTTCAGATACTCATTGAAGGGAGCATCCCTTGACTGGTGAAGATCTCTTCCAGCTTCAAGTATTAATTCACTGGCAAGTTTTCATGACACTTTCAATATATTTTATAAAGAAAAATTTTCAGCTGAAAGTCTTTTTGAAAATTGTTGTAATGTATTTGAGAAGCATATTCAGCAGAAACTAGGATTTTCATCTGTTTGCAAGGATGGAAATCATTTTATTAAAGAAGACTTTCAAGATACCATTGAGAATATGAAATATGATTGCATAGCTGTAAATGCACTTGATCTTGTTCTTGATTCCCCTACAGTTTTATATTTGAATGGAAAAGCTCATGCTTATGATGAGTATAAAGAACAAGTGTTTCTTCAACATATTGTGGTTGATGAAACTGATAAACATAACGAAATTGTGGAATGTTATCAGCAGCCTGCTATATTTATGGTGACAGAAGCCAATCAATGGATTTATGAAAACATTCTGCCCATTAGTCATGAACAGTCCGAACCAGATTATGGCAGCCATACATCAGAAGTTGAAGTACACATCGAGAAGCAAGCAAAGGTAACCATGTTTGGTTATCAATCTACTTATTTCTTCTATGATCCAATAGCTATTTATATGGAGTCATTCTTCTCAGAAGTTTTCAGCCTTGCAAAGTTTCAAATCAAAGAAGATGGTGGTTGTAAGTATGTGTTAGAAGTTAAAATTTTGTTACACACAATGAGGTTTTCTTTGATCTTATTCTGCATACAAGGAGTTGTTGCAGCCAACTGGATGTTATTATGGCTTCATTGGAAGAATGATTTCACATGATTAGCCAGTTTTCAAAGGTTAAAAGTAGAAATAGATAAGAGAAATAAGCTCACTATCGAGCATGAAGATTCTTGCTTAGTGTAATTAGATTTGCAGCAAATTTTTTTTCAACATTGTGTTAGAGTTTGAATAAGTTGCAGAAGTTTAGGCCAGATTTGAATGAAATTGACTGACTCCATAACCCAATGGACTAGGCACAACACAAAAGTTGCAGATGTCTATAGAATGGAAGATTTGCATGGACAGGATTGCACAGAAGGAAAGGCATAGTGGTCTGGTTGTTCTTGATGCCTCACAGGGAGAGCATCTTCCCCCAGAAGGAGCCAATGTTAGTATCCAGATATAAAATTTCCTTTTCCTCCTTATTGCGGGAATAGGGTTATTCCCGTAGCACCAAGTGATCCTAAGCACTGGTATCGTATATAGCATAAGTGGTACTAAGCTCTTAATTCGCCTCATTAAAGAGGAGGTACAGGGTTGATTTTATTATAAATTCCACCAAAAAAATATGTTATCACCAGATTTGCAGGTGTCACCAATACATAAGCCTAGCTATACATATGGAGTTTAAAGAAAAAAACAAGCCAAACCATGGCCTTTCATGGTTATGGATTTAGCCAAGCTCCTAACCCATACCATGTATTATTTTCCATATTCACACATCAATGGACAAAATCAACACCGAAGTCGACACATGGCAAACCAACTCAAATTCATAAGTTGAGTTCATCAAGCCACAAAGCCCAGCATTGAGTGCCAAGACCCTTTTATTTCCATATGCCACGTGCCAAGCTTAATTTATCATTCCACAAGTCAAGCCACAAGTCAAACCATCCTTGTCAACTATCAAGAGCAATAAGCATCATTTCAACAGATGTTAAATGCCAGGGTTTACTATTTGCTTCCAAATGCCCGATTTACAAATAGAAGATGCTAGGTGTATTGCACGGATGCTCTAAGAACGAAGGAAACTCGGGTTTCAATTTTCAAATGGTGAGGCGTTAATGATAGGTGCCCTGAGAACGCCATGATTTCATCTGGAATACAAAGAGCACTGAGCAATATTGAAGACTCTAGGAGTCTGTATGATGACAATGCCAAAATGGAAGCGGCCTAGAAAGAAAAGGTCAAGCATGCAGTCCGCACATCAGGCGCAGAGATAGAAAATACAGGAAATGCCATTGGAGACAGAGTAAACGCAATCCCAGTGTCCAAAGAGGTTGGTGGATATATATCAAATATTTCTGGAGAAAGTATGCTTCCACCATTTGGCACTCATTATGGATGGTACCATCCTTGTCTATATATCTGAAAATGAGTTGGAGGATGAGCTCTTTGATTTGGTCACACGGTGTAGAGTAGTCCTTTGTTGTCAAGTTGCTCCTTGACAAAAGGTTGGTATAGTTTCCCTAAAAAAGGACCGATGATATGACACTGGCCATAGGTGATGTACCAAATGATGTTTCTATGTTCCAGATGGTAGATATTGGAGTAGGAATAAGTGGCCAAGAAGGTAGACAAGCTGTAATGGCATCACATTTTTCTATGGGACAATTCAGATTTTTGGAACGATTATTGCTAGTGCATGGTCACTGGAACTATCATCGCATGAGCTATATGATGTTGTACAACTTTTATAGAAATGTTGTATATGTCTTGATGCTTTTCTGGTACGTATTTTACATGGCCTTCACTGCAACAAGAGCCATAACTGAATAGAGTGGTCAATTGTATTCTATCATCTATACTTCAGTGCCGACAATAGTAGTGGGTATTTGGGATCAAGACCTATGTGACAACACTTTAATTTGTTTCCCTAAACTGTACGAATATGGGCAGAGGGAGGAAAATTATAATTTTCGCCTCTTTTGGGTGACGATGAATGGACACATTGTGGCAAAGGCTTGTTATTATGTTTGTGGGTTAATTTTCTTACACACATTCTACAGTGGACATTTGGAGCATTGGGAGCCTTTGGACCATTGCGGTGGTTCTGCTAGTGAACCTCCATCTTGCCAGGGAGATTTCTTCCTGGACAGTTATCATTCATGTAGTTGTATGGGGATCAATTGTTGCCACACGGATCTGCATTATTATCTTGGATTCCATACCAAGTTTACCAAGTTACGGGACAATATACGATGTAATTACATGGGGATACTATTGGTTGAACCTTATTCTTATAGTCTTCCTTGAACTTCTTCCTTGCTTTCTAGTCAAAACAATAAAACCTCATGGATGAAAGATGACTGAAACATGATGGGAAAACCCTCATGGAACAGAGACATTTCCCCCCGACATCATTATCTCAGAGATATATTTGTATCTTCTAAGATTGTGGGGTAATCCTAGTAAGTACATAGTATTCAAGCAAAGTACCTGGTGACATTCATAGTTGGTTTCAATTTCAGATGGCAATTATGGATGCCCTGAGGTTTTTCAACAAAATTTTTTTGTGGTGCATAGCATCAATATGGCCACCAGTAGCAGAATGTTCCAGCCTTGGAGAGAGAGGATTTGGTACATAATAAGTCTCATATGAAGGCTATACCAACATCATTATCCTCATAGCCTATATTCAAAAAGCAATCAAAGGATCAATTTCAAATTCTTAAGCAATATTTTTGTTCGAGAACATTTGAAATAATTAATTCCACACCAATGATTTTCAAGAACAACTCATATTAAATGGGACAGTTAGAAACAAATGGAAGAATGATCAAAGGTGGCAAATTTTCCCATAACTTATGGCAATAAAATCAACAGTTGTGATCATCAATTCCAGATTCCCAAGCATGAAATCAACAGTCAGTTTTGGGCATCTCCAACTCATCGAGATGCAGATATCAAGAAGACAGTATTCTAGCAATACGTGGCCAACTTTCCAATTTTTTAGGCATCCTTTTTGGCACTCGAGACACTTTGGGTTCTGTTTCAGCTTTTAGCCTATTTTTAGAAATATTAATTAATGTTTCTTCCTAGAATTTAGAAGCATTTTGTTAATTGTAGGTTATATATTTTTATCATTTGTAAAACAAGAGGCGGGGGAAGGCCCGTGAGGGAAAGTCTGAGAAGAGATTGATGAAATAACATCCATAAGAGTTACTAGAACCTGAAGGCATTGTATTTCTGTAATCGTTTCTGACATTGGAGATATATGACATTTGTTTATCAGATTGTGATTTTCTTGTCTAAACATTGTTTTTCCACCTTCCTTGTTTTACATTCTGTCGTTCTTCTTAGTTGAACGAATTATAGACATTGAGAATCAATGGCAGCTTATGGATGATAGATTCCCAAGCAATAAAGATTTTGATGTGACTGCCTATCATCTATGTGTTTTGTTTCAAGTATCATTGCCTCTTTTTGACTAAGAGAATCTTGGTTTGATGAGGTGTTCTACTTTTTGTCTATTTCCTATTCTTCTATCCATTTACATATAAAAATGTCTTATCTGATATACAATTTGATTTCCTCCAATCAACATGGTGTTTACTTGACTCCATGCCCAATGGTGTTTACTGATCAGCATTTAGCCCGTTTCTCTTTTTCTTCCTCTCCCGTCTACCCGATCCATCTTCTTTCATAACCCAAACACATTCTTATTTATAAAATTATTGCAATAAATGAAGGGGTGCTAGGCTTGTCCCTATAGCAATCTAGAGGCGACTTCTAGCACTAACATATCCCTAGATGGAAGTCCTTCTCCACCTATCTAGTATCTCCTTGAATCACATTCCTTCATAATCCAACTCTTAAGAAAAAACCCTTCTTTTCTCTTTCTTGTGTATCAACACACAATGTCTCACACAAGTGTCTTCCTCCTTCACCCTAGTCTTTCTTTTATAATATTGAGTTATGACCTAACCCTAATCACCAAAGTGATTAAAGATTGAGATTACTTATCACCTCACTTGAGATCAATGGTTATGATTTAATTCACTAATGCTAATTAAAGCATTTCTTTAAATAAAACTCAACTCACTAATAAAAGCATTTTACTTTAATAATTCCTTCCATTAAAGTAAAATCTCAAGGTAGAAGGATTTGTATGACTTCCACACATCCAGAAACTTATAACTATGTGGAAGTACCTGTCCAATGCTATAAACATAAACATGTTGAGCTTAAATATTGCAACAAGTATATGGATCTCTCCTTTGTTGTGAGAGTGTTTGGGTCGTAGACATTTGTGGTGAAGTCTAAATCTGGGGAACCAATTTATTTGTAACCAGTTGTGATGAATCTTCTTGTCTCCATGATATCCTATAGAATCACCTGACTAGGATTCCATAGTATCACTAATCCTCTTGAGAACCCTTTGAACTTGTTTTTTGTACATCACATACCCTCCAGATATTTTTGGTTTTTAGTATCATGGTATCCCTATTCTATTTTCATTCTTGAATCAACATAGTGGTTGTAGTTTCTTTGGAAATTTTATTCCTAAGTGTCCTTTGTTTTCCTGATGCATTGACACCTATAAAATTCCTTGAGATGATATTCATTTTATAATTTTGGGTTGCGTGATGAAATATTTATCTAGAATCCATATGGCTTGTCCCAAATCAACCAATTGAACACCCACCTCCTTAAGCTTTTGCTTTCTAGTTTTCCTACTATTGGCAGGTCTAAATTCACCCTTCATCAGCACCAGGGGTTACCCCAATTAATAAGTACCAATTAGAGATCTCATCATTTGGAATAGATAACCCATCTAGATTCTGGCCTAACAGACATCATTGGTTTTGGTTTTACCGGTTGCAGCCCTGTCCACCGATGAGGGTGAATGATGGATGGGTATGAAAATGAAATATGTAGATGAAGACTATGTAAATGAATGAATCTAATCTACTTCTAATCTATCATATCCTAGCTAGGAGTGAATTAATGTAAGTGAATGAGCTGTAATGTGAAACTAACTCCACCAATAGCTTCACCCAGATAGCCAAAATGAATAAATAAAGTTAGATAACACATGCACATGAATATATAGCCAGAATATTCTAAGTCACTATATCACATACATTAGTAACTCATATGCTCAGAACATGAGAAATAATGAAGAATAAAAAAACTACAAGAAAACACATATTATGTCAGAATACTCCATAAACAAACATGCTCTTACAACCCATGTGAACAACAAACATTTTTCTTGAAGTAGTTTGCAGCAAAAAAAACACACATGTGATTCCTTCTCTCTATTAAAACTTGGCCCTGAGGGCTTCTCCGTATGAATAGTTTCAGCAATAGTACATGAAAACTCTAAGGAAATCTCTCCAATTTTAGTTGACATTGTATTCCCAAAATAGTTTAGAAGTGTACAATGTTTGAAGAGCCAAAACCCCTTTCTTTTTGTTCAATTCTAGTATTTATTGGGGTTCAACATGACTCTTGAGATTTCTCCTACCCCTGTGCCCCTTTATTTACCAATGTTTGTTCTTATCTTCTTTATGAATATGAGGGAACAATGATAGCAATTAAATTTTGAATTTACCTTCTAGCGCTGGTGGGCCTTAATGGATTTTGGCTATAGTGCCTCTCATCCACCGTAATGACTAGTTTGGACATTGGAACATCTTGTTCGTACAAGTTTGACAATTGATCATGATGGGGTTCATACCTCCTCGTCAGCCATTTGAATCATATTCCTTTTGCTACTTCTCACTGCTGCAAAAATTTATGTTGTCCTTAATGCTCTATTGTCCTTGGATGTTGATCACACTGTAAGGATATTAAGTGCGTCCTCCTCTTAGCATCAGTACTTGACACCATTCAACATATTGTAGATGAGTGGTCTAATAGGGATACTTGAATAAAATATTGAAGCATTTGAACCCGTAAAACTGAAATATAAGTAATCAATACTTTATATAAACTTCCCTGAGTTCGATTCATGGTTCCTCTGCTCACGGTTGAGGTGTGGTGTTCTCCAG
>ML821192.1:96669-154413 GCA_009831015.1 Picea engelmannii
CAAAACAACAAACAAGAATAACACTCTTTTTATAATAGTAAATAAAACAATACCATGAATAATAATCACAGTAGCTCCTTTAGAGATATCACTTGTGGCATGTCTTAAGAAAAGATCAAAAGTAAGAAATACAATACAAAATGAGATCAACACTCTTCTAGTGTTGTGATCAAACATTCATCCATGGTAACCTGGAACCAATGCAAGAAATTTCTCCTAGAGGAGATGTTAGTTATATCTGGTAAATGATTAGATTAAGCATTTATCTCAATATGCTCACATGCTACCAAGTATAATACTTTTCAAAGACTGCTACCTCAACTATATTGTTTACTTGTAAAGGGGTAGTTATCAACTTGTCATGTGCAACTTTGAATCTTATCAACTTAATTAATCAAACCTAGAACCTAGAGTCTTGTCCTCAAGAATGTTGCTTTTCTTCCAAGTCTCCTTCACTCAAGATGACAAGTGATTTTTTCAACCTATCTTATGTAATAAGACAATATGTTATCTTGACATAAATCTAAGTTAGAGAATAATCTCTATAAACTCAACCATAATCAGCCTTGATAATTTTGACCAATGGTTAGTATGATTTCAACATACAACCTAGATGTTCATAAGGTCAAAATAATGTCATAACAAATAGATGCATATCAAGATAATAAAACCTGGGGTGCATTAGTCTTTTGAGTATGTTGGATCTGAGATCCTTCTTGATCTATGATAGGAGATCCTTTCTCCCGCAAGTACCCCTTAGAATAATATAGTTGAAACATATGTAAGTACATACCTATGATAGTATCTGCGGGTGGTGGTACCATCCGGTAGAATTGGTGATAGGTAACAAACCTTCAAAACTTCAGAGATGTTTCAAATTTAAGGGTGACCAACACTTTAAAAAATCTTTCACTGCAACTGGAACTACAGCTACAACTACAACTTGTACTTTAACTGTAACTTAGGGTTTTATGAGAAAACCCTAATTTTTCAAACTTCAAATTTTGAAATTCTGATCCAGGGGCTAGATGAGCTGAGCTGAGGTGAGTAAGCTGGTGCAGTCAGATTTATGAAAATCCAAATCTTACCCCTTGAAACTGGGCTTGCAAAAATCTGGACTGGTACTTCTGGTTTCCTGGTTTCTCTGGTTTTCTGGTACTTTTGATTTTCTAGTACCAGTCAAAAACTAGGGTTTGACTTTCTAGAGGCTCTGTCCATTGAAAAGGTCTGCTCAATATTCCAAAAGATTCACTAGGGTAGGGTGCACTTTTCTAGATGGTTTTTAGGAAAAAATTCCTCTCCAACAAAATCCTTAATTTTCTTGTATGACAATAGTGACGTTTTCCTTTATCCAGTGAATGATGCTCTCTTCAGCTTAGCTCTGATACCATTTTAATTTTTGATATATTATTAGGTTTATTTTCAATTTACTAGATAACAATAGCATAGGTAGGATCACTAAGAGAAACACAATCACAAGATACACACCATTTATCCTGGGAAACCCTCATGGGGGAGAAAACCCAACAAAACCTCCTTAATATAGATAGCCAATACAATGCCAAGAAAATAAACCAAAAACACTAGAGAATTTCCAACACTGCAAAATTCGCCTCTCTCTTCCTTCTTCTCCCAACTGCAGCTACCAAACTTGTGCACTAGATGATTGAATGAGTGAGTGTGGCAATGAGGCACTGACTTCCTTTACTGGTAGGTGATCAAAAGGTGTCTCTTCACTGGGCAGGGTCAAATTGTCTTCTTAGTGATTAAAACCACTTTAATTAGGCTTGGGGCCCGACTTCTTAATTTTCATAATACAATTAGGTTTTGACCAATCCGAAAAAGGGGAATTGGTCAATTACAATGTCCGACATGATCAATATACAAATGGGATTGATATAATGAGTAATGAATCAATAATAAATAGAATACTCTTTGCAGTTACAATATTTCAACAGAATTGGAGGGGTGCCCAATTTCTAGTCTTGGAGAAATGCTAAGACAAGAAAATTGGGAGGTTGTTGTGCGCGCAGTGACACATTGGGCGAAGCCTGAATCTCTGCAAGTCCTCCCTAACTGATAAGAAGAAAATGTAGAGGATCATAAATTACTTTTAAGACCAGAAATTCCAGTAATAATACGCAAAAATTACCTAAAAGTTTTCATCGTGGTGGGATCATTGGCGATGCTTGCATATCGGCTAGTACATCTCATATATTGTAGATGGATGATGAATCATGATGATATTTATTTCCTTAGAGTGTGTCTATGATCCAAGTTGGTATCTTCATCGTGGGGTTGATATATATTTTGGATAAATAAACATTTTTCACCAGGTGTGTATATAGATATCTCGCATATGTTTCTTCACTACCTGCGAGTGTCCATAGCCCCGATGGAGTTACCACAGCATCACAAACCTTTCTCCACTACCAGCGAGCATCCAAATCCCCAACAGAGATATCTGCATGTAGATGATCCAAGTTGGTATCTTCATCGTGGGGTTGATATATATTTTGGATAAATAAACATTTTTCACCAGGTGTGTATATAGATATCTCGCATATGTTTCTTCACTACCTGCGAGTGTCCATAGCCCCGATGGAGTCACCATAGCATCACAAACCTTTCTCCACTACCAACAAGCATCCAAATCCCCAACAGAGATATCTGCATGTCCCCTAGTCTAGTAAAACTTTCCTTTCCATTCATTCCCGACTTATTTAGTGCATGCTTATCATTCAGTGGATGGGGAAAGGAATGGCTTTTTAGCCTAATAGGGGATGAATTCCAACTATTCATATTTATTTGTACATTTTCTACACCTAGATACATAGAGATATCTGTTTTGGTTTTCATCCTTTAGACTTTGAAACTTCACCTTTCACGTGAGAAATTACTTAGTGTGTGGATGGTTCCTTTTTTACATAGGACATTCTCACCAACCAATATGCAAGGATGACCATCGATTAACCATTATGCTCAGTCATGGTTTAACTGTTGACACAAAATCTTCAAATAGCTCTAATTCATCTTCAAATATAGACCCCTAATTCCGCTCATTGGCTAGGAAAGAGAAGCAAGTTGATTAGTGCCTTCTCTGGTGTGAAGGAGATTCCTATAAATGACATATGAAGGTGAGAGGATTGTATGACATTAAATATAATCAGATATCATAAGAAAAACATAATTTAAGAAACAAAATTCTTTAAAGGGAAAAAATGATGATGAAATAACTAGAAGAGAAGCGTTGAATTGAGAGATGAACTTATCACAAAACATTTCTACAAATGAAAAATTAAAGTTTGGCTAAATGACGATCAAAGGAATGTATTTGGAAAAGAAAATAAATAGAGAAAGAGATTTTGGATGTGAGTGTTCCCAACAACTTAAATGGGTTTCATGCATTCCAACAAGAAGGGAGTTTGCAGTCTTTTGAAAGGACTAATCTGTGAGAAATCTTATACACATTTTATTTCATTCAGGTGGCCTTTAGTGCTAGCACTAACTGAGTATTTCATTCCGCATCATGATTTTTTGAAGGATTCCAATTCATTTGGGCATCTTTGTGCTTGAGAGGGTAGGGGTTGGCCATAACTTCAATCTGTTGTCCATCCAATTTATTTGCTTTGGACTTGCGAGATCTTCATTTCCTCTCCACTTATTCGAGTTCCACAACTTATGTTGAGTATTACTCAAACACTATATTTCTTTTCAAAATAATAAATATTTCCCTGATCAAAATCTATTTTGAAATCTTCTTTTTGGGCAGCAAATGACTATAGCTATGATGATCACCAATTTTTCCCTAATGAAGTGTGGTTGAGAACCATGTAATTTATTAATATTCCTGAGACTAGGTATCATCGTGATTGAATTGTCAGAGGGATATCAAAACCTAATACTCTTCTCCTCGAGGTGTATTCTAGTTGTGAAATACATTGTTAATTTCCCCGATAATTGAAAATAGATTTTAAGACCAGAAATAGGATGAATGCGCCAAAGTCTTAATCATATCATCTATTGCAGAGTAACAATCACCTTAATGATTCTGTTGAATAAATACCATTGTGAGCAAGGTTGTGAAAAACAAACATGATTCCTTCAATCTAGTTTCAACCTAGGCCAATTTGTAATGTATTCTCCAACATATGTTCTTTCAACACCTTGGAGTAACCAGTTGTCCAACTATAAACATCAGAGTGAGCGATGTTGAAACAAGCGAATCCGACATTTGAACTTCTCAAAGAATTCATGTACATGGTTTACTCATGAATATGGATGAAAAACAAGGTTGAACCAAGATTTTAGTAAAACAAAAATTAAAAGCATTAAAATAAAATAAGAAAGCTTTGCTGAAAAGAAAATTAAAATAAAGAAAACCTTCACAAACTACAAACTAGGCTAATGATAGTCGACAATCTTAATTGAAGAAAACAATACAAGTTTATATCTACGTTATACAAATGAAAACAAAGGAAAACATCTAAGCTATGCAGGCATAACAGAAGGAAAAACTACACTAATCCTATTTCTAAACTACCCTACACTGGTTGAAAGAAATCTAGGTGTGGGCATAGTGCCAGTGAAGCCAATCAAGTAATTCAAAACTTGCAATCACATATTGGTTGAAGGACAATTGAAGAGAATGAAGCACTGTGGGATGAAAGTTAGAAATAATGTATTCAAGAAAATATCCACTCAACAAATTGAGTTTGACGACGTTATTTTTTATGGGAAATGAAGACGTGTAGGATTCCTCCAAACAATATTCAATTATGTTATAGAATTTATAATGAGTGTTGTATGAGTGTTGGAAGGAATTAGAAAGTGAGTGACGTACCTTATGAGATTCAATAATTAAATTTACAAACAATGTGCTTTGTGAGAGAGTCTTGGAGTTGATGGCGTCACTCCTCCCAGGGGTCAAAGTAGGACAATAATTACCTAACATAACTATCAGTTGATATTGGAGTGCTTCGTTATCAATGGAAATTTTCTTGGGTCCATATTTCACATACCATGCATGTTGAGAGGAGAGATTATGGTGTATTGTTCGAGGGAAACATTGAGTGAAATATGACTCCAAAGATTCTCCTATGACATCAATGAAATCACATGAAGAGTGTTGGAGAATTGAGATAGAATCCAAGGATGAGTGATGTATCTACTCTTGGGGAGTAACATGTAATTCTAGAGAATATAGAGATAAAAAGGTTATTGGATCAGTTCAATGTTTCATACACTTTGTGTGGTGATGGGTTGTTCTTTTGATGTGATATTTTCATGGAGATCCAAGAACTTGTTGTCCTCTACACACTTCAAATTTTTTATGATTAACATTTGTTCATCAAGCTCATAAATTTATGATTATGTAGGACCAATGAATGGCAGGTTAGTACTCACATTTAATTTCGAATAGAAAAGCAGTCATCGAAAACAGGGTTTTTGATATCAAATTGGGATTTACGATGTTTCGAAATTCCATATTGCAAAGGGTTATGTGTCATGGATAGACTGTCATTAGGAAGGAATGATTGATCGATCAAGGTTGGTAACTCTTCTTGTTCTACTTTATCATTCAATGTTTCATCATTAGAAGAGAAATGTGAATAGTGTAATACATGATAAACAAGTTGGTGTTCATACGAGTTATTATCATCAAACATATTTGTGTAAAGTGTAAGGAGATATTCAAATTATGAAGATGATGTGATTTCTTTAATGGGGAATTTATCAGAGACCAAAGTAGATTCGTGATTTTTTTAAGGGGAGATGATACATGGTTCACACTTTGAGGCTAATGGGTCTAACATTTATGTAATAGAGTGTTGGTAAGAGATCATGTACTCCCTACATTTCGTGAACAGATCTAATTCTTGTGAATGAGAGATGGTTTGATCACTCATATCACACTCTTCAGAAATAGATACAAGATATGAAAACCAATTGAATATTTATTGGCTTGAGGGTTTGTCACTCTCAGTAAATATGCAATAAATATGCATGACTATTCGAAATAAATCATCCATATCTTTGTTTAAGAGCATGTGGATTTCTGTGAGTTCATTAAAGAGTTCATCATAGGCATAATCTTCATGATCATCAATAAACATTTCCATAAATTGTTTTCATCTATGAATTGATTTTGATAGCAATGTCCTAAACCAAGATTTAATTTTCCCTTCGAATGTGATGATGAATAGTCGACATATTTCATTATCCTAAACAATCTTAAGATTTCGTCGAGTGATGTCAAAATGATTAAGGTGCATGAATGCAGAGACATGCCCTGGACCATGTAACTTGGTATTTGAAAAGAGATTGATTGTCTTCACTGATATGTCATAGGTTGGTCTCGGAAGACTCAAAGGGATATCCCATAAAGAGGTATGGAGAGGAGCCATGTGCTAGTTAAAATTTAAGAGAAATGACTCCAAATGGGCATGCTTTTCATCCAACCTTATTTATAGTGACAATTATTTTTATGGGTTTGAAATCACCCTTGTTTAATGGCAGGGGTTTCCCCCAGTAAGAAGTACCAATTATACCTCTCACTATTTGGAATAGGGAACCCATCCGAATTCTAGCCCGATAACCATTATTGTTTTTGGTTTTACTGGTTGCGGCCCGATTCACTGATGCGGGTGAATGATGGATGTGTATGAAAATGGAATATTTATATGAATACTATGCAAATGTAGGATTCTAATCTACTTCTAATCTATCCTATCCTAGCTAGGAGCGAATTGATGTAAGTGAATGAGTTGTGACGTGAAACTAATGCTACCAATAAATTCATCCAGATAGACAAAATGAATAAATAAATTTAGATAACACATGCACATGAATATATAACCATAATAGTCTAAGTCACTATATCACATACATTGGCATCTCATATGCTAAGGACATGAGAAATAATAAAAAATAACAAAACTGCAAGAAAACACATATTGTGCCAGAATACTCCATAAACAAACATGCTCTTACAACCCATGTGAACAACAAACATTATGCTTGAAGTAGATTACAACAAAAACAACAACACATGTGATTCCTTCTCTCTATCAAAAGTTTTCCCCGAGGGCTTCTCCGTATTAACAGTTTCACCAATATTACCTGAAAACTCTAAGGAAATCTCTCCAATTTTAGTTTACATTGTATTCCTAAAATATTTCAGAAATGCACAATGTTTGAAGAGACAAAAGCCTTTTCTTTGGGTTCAATTCTAGTATTTTGTGGGGTTAAACATGATTCTTGACCTTTCGCCTACCCCCGTGACCCTTTATTTACCAATTTTTGTCCTTATCTTCTTTATGAGGATGAGGGAACAAAGATAGTGGTTACATTTCAAATTTGTCTTCTAGCGCTGGTGGGTCATAATAGATTTTTTCTATAGTGCCTCTCATATACTACAATGACTGGTTTGGACATTGGAACATATTGGTCATCCAATTTTAACAATTGATCATCATGGGGTTCATACCTCCTCTTCATCCATTTGAATCAAATTCATTTGGCTACTTTTTGTTGCTATGACAATTGATGTTGTCATTAATTATCTATTGTCCTTGGATGTAGATCACACTGTAAGGATGTTGAGTGCGTCCTCATCTCGACATCAGTACATGGAACCATTAAACATATTGCTGATGATTGGCCTCAAAAGGATACTTAAATAAACTATTAAAACAATCATTTGAACCCATAAAACTGAAATATAAGTAATCAATACTTCACAGAAACTTACCTGGGTTCAATTCATGGTTCCTCTGCTCGCGGTTGAGGTGTGGTGTTATCTGGGGCTATTAACAAGGTGTCAGATACTAATCCAAAACAATGTATACCATAGGTTAGGAATTTCTCAAATCTTATAACCAATAATATTTGTATCTCGAAAATACCTTTCCAATGGTGTAACGAACGCACAAAATGGACACTCAAGTCAAATGTTATGGCCAATTTACGAAAGGTCATTTTTTAGGTTTCAGAGGAGTTAATGGGAACTTCTCTAATTTACATCGAAGGAGTTGATGGGAACTCATTTTATTTTCATAGAAGTATTTAGAAATAACTCATCTGAGTTTTATCAACGAAGTTTGAACTAACTCCCCCGCTTTGTATCGGAAGATTTCATGGGAAATCCTACAATGTATTTAAAGAATATTTCAACAAGTTTTGGAGGAGTTCATGGGAACTCCTTTGATGTCAAATGAAGGAATTTTGATGAACCGTTACGACATAAACCTAAAATTTTCCCATAATATCCTCCATCATGAAGGAAGACAATTCGAAATAATTTCTAAGTGTCCTTTGACCGGTAAGAAACAACAAGAGATTGAGTTCAAAAGACCATAAATTTCTCATACGACATCCGATTGAGGTGTCATTTTTGAAAAACAAAGAGAATAGAGAGAATCTTATATTAAAATAACTAAACATGTTATTCAATTATTTTAATGGATCTATTTTTTAGTGACGACCACGGTTAACAGGGATTGCTTGGTGGGAAATCCTTGGCGATCATTTTGGCACTTTCAGGCATCAGATTTTAATTTAGTGAGTTGCATTGGAATCATACTGTCGAAAATCATACGAATAACTTGTTTCAGGGATGGAAATTTAACTTTGAAGAATGCTAAAAAATTGAGCTCAAGGGTATTTTTAATGGAAGTTCGGGTCCCACCTTCGTTGTTGCTTCGCCCAAATTTAATTCCATCAATTCCTGTGTAATATATGATGTGTAGGGACTTAGTTCACCCATTAAAGTTTTAGCGATGTGTTAGTATCATGAAATTATAAATCCTCCAAAACAACTAACGTTCAGATCGTTTAGTATTGTCTAGGAGTTGAGAGGAACATTATTTTCCTGCGGTGCATTTTAGAGCCAGTGCAAGATCAATAGGTGATGTGGTTAAATCATTTGATTTTGGGAGATGTTTTCATAGTCAATATTTAGTTATAAAATCAGGAAACACAAAGCAAACAAGCTAGTATGGCATGTGCGATTAAAGCTGCTGACGACAATACAAAATTGATTACAACTACAATTTGAAGTGGATTAGGTGAGTAGGAAATCAGTGACCAACTGTCTAGATAAGCTTGGAGACTTTAGTCATTAGGAAAGTAAGGATATTGACTAATGAGTGTGATCTAAGAAGGATTCGATCTAGGAGGAGGATTAAATAGGCCTTGAAACGAAGGTGGGTCGCATTGATGTCATCGACGTTGGCGAGAGGGAGAAGATCATTGTTGGTGTACTTGGAGACAATGAAGGGTCAAAATCCTTCTGTTGGTGCATCAAGGATGAGACAAGGAAGGATTATAAACAAGTAGTGAATTGATGGGAAGAGATGAACCTCACTGATATGTAGTGTATCCAAGTGAAAGGGAGGAGTGTCATCGACGTGAGTGGAAGGAAGTTAGTCGATGAAATTCATGTCCATGATGAAGATAATCATTTGGACACTATTGATGTGTCATGCACACCTTACTAATGATAAGAACGTGTGAAGTGAGGTTTAGTGGAAGCACGCTGGTGCATTGGCCAGGTTCGAGAAAAGATGGACGATGTATCGGTGAATAAAACACTAGCGCGACAATATGTAGGTGGAGGAAATGATGTGCTCGTTGATACACAATGTATTAGTGTAGGATGAGGGAACTTACTGAAGTGGGGATCGTTGGGTATAAGTAATCAAGAGAGGAACTGCAAATGATAAGGTGGGAGAGTGTGAGGAAAACTCAGGATTAGTCGTTTACATGAAAGAGAGAGAGAGAGGGACCTAGTAGGAAGAATTGGAGGGGGAGCCTATATCTAGTCTTGGAGAGACACTAAGATAAGAAAATTGGGAGTTTGTTGTGTGCGCACAACACCTACCTTTTATTTTTTCCTCCCCACTAAGAGTTTTCAATGCTTTGAGTGAGTACATTTTGATTCCTAATTCCAAGATTGATCCTTGGCTTTGAGAGGTAGAGATTAAATTCATCTTTCCTTTGAACAAGTCTTTCTGTAGTTTTGGAAGTTGTTCTTCCAATATATATGTCAAGAGCTTCTCTCCATAAATATCCATGAGGAATGAGATCTATAAATATATCATTTCGGTATCCACCATGGGGCTTGATTCATCCTCTGCTATTTCTTTCTTTTCCTCTCTCTCTTTTTCCATACTAAGGTCACCTAAATGTTCTTCCCCTCCTATAGTCTTGACATTGTTTCTCTATGTTTTCCTCCTTTTGATTTCATCTTGGGGGTTTTGTAACTGTTGAGGGATTTTCACATTAGATTTTAACTCTTCCTTCATTTATTCTCCCTTTTATAAGATCTAGAAGTTATTTCTCTCCTTGAAGTTGATGTCCATAATTGGTTTTTGTCTGTTTTTTTTTGTTAAATTTTCTCTTGGTTTGGATTTTAACAAAGCCTTCACTATCCTTGGTTTCTTCATGCTTTGTTGAGATGAATTCCTTGTTTAATGGTTATTCCCTAGAAACATAGTCATGCTCATGGAATTTGTAGCATCGAAAGGGAATATTCCCATAATCAAGAGTTTGAACCCATTCTGGTTCTTGAAATCTTATTCAGATTAATTCTAGAAGAGTTATAGAGACATTTATGTAAACATGAATTCTTGTGTAGGAGGTGCACTTACCAGTTTTGTTGGCTTTTGATGTTTTGACATAAGTACCCAATTTGTTTTTAATTCCTTTTAGGGTTTCCTCTTCCCATTACTCATGGGGAAATAAATATTCCCCGATCCAAATAGGGGCTTCAATGAAGTCTTCCTTTTCTAGATTGAAATTTTCCACCCAATATCTTAAATGTAACCTTGTTGAATTGAAGAAGTAGGGGCCTTCTTCAAAGACTCACTCATAGTGTTATGTTCTTGCGAAAATTGTTATAAAAAATCTATTCAATCCAAGTTTGAGGTCCACCTAACATTTAGGATTGCACTTAGATTTAATTCACCATATGAGAGATTTATTAGAGGTCTAAATTCCCATGAATTTTCCTATAACAATGTGATCCCTCATGTATTTCATATGGACTTCTATTTTCATGAGGTGACTTCATGCCATGGGTTAATAGTTGTTTACTAAGCATCCAACTTTTTCAGTTTTTTCTCGTCTTATTTTCCTTTATTGCTTTCTTCTACATCAAGTGTTTTCTTGTTCTTATCCCCTACCGCAACCTCTGTTCAAGAATTATCATTTCTTTTACCCCCTATTTTCCCTATGTTTACTTGTTTCACCCATGATGATGTCCCCAAGGGACATAATGTCTTTCCCCTACCTTGTCACCACTGCCACTTGTATTGAACCTTTATAGAAGATTGTATGCTACATGGAAACCCTAACCAAACCCTAGAGTACCTCTCATGCTATGTCACTCATATTGATTTCTTCACATTCACTTACAATTATACTTGTTAAATATGTCAAGATAAACTATTTACAAAACAAATATTGAAAAAATAGTTTACTTGAATTAACATTTTCCTCTTACGAGTACTTCAACTTGGTGAGGTTGATACTCAAGAAAAAATACTTGAAAGGTGCATATTATTTTGCAATGCTGCAAATTATTAATAAATTTAAATGTTGCAGCTAGTCCTATAAGATTACAACAACAAAATTTAAAAGAACAAGTTAATATTTAAATACAAAATCGGTGAATGGTGAAAGTGGTTGCACTAGTTGAGCAATAAATAATAGCTCTAATGAGGGCACTGGGCACATATTCTACAAAAACCACTAGAAATCCATGGCTTCACTTCTCATACTTGTTGACATCTAAGAAAGGAGACAAATATTAACGAAGGCTTTAAACATATTAAATTAATGTTATTTTTTCTTTCTCTCTTTTACAAAACTATTAATTCGACATATTAGTATTTTTTTTCCACTTAATTGTAATTTTCTATCCATATGGATATCCTTTCAACCACTAAGGATATATGGATTGAGGAAAAGTCAATACTACTTATTTCAATGAAATCAATTATCATTTTATCATCCCACTAATAGATGTCCTACTCTTCTCAAGTTATGCAATCTTATCCAATTCCCTCGAGCAACCACATCACTCGCCTCTTCACCAAGCATGTCTAGTGCTACTACTACATCCACCACTACAAACAATAAATGGTTGCGAACCAAATTCGCTTGTGCCATCTATTCAGAATATGGCCACTACACTCATCATTTCCCATCTCTACCTCAGTTTCACCAGAAGCTAGCTACAATACGACAAACCTTTTAGTAAGAGCCCTCTCTGCCACCACTTTCTGGTGCTCACATCACTGACATTCGTTATGTCTCTTCCTTAGACCCTGAACAGATGAGATTCCCTTGCGCTCTCTTTGAATCACTTGCTCACTTTACATACTGATGTCCTTTGATTGTTTCATATCAAGGTTGTCATTTAACCCTTGTACAACCACATTCGATGACCTCACCACTGGTACTACACTCCCTAGATATTGTCAATATCACCTCCTTTGAACCCGAGTCATTTCCCATCCCTCTATGGTTCATAGATCAACTATCTGAGGATATTCCCCTGAATCCTCCCAATTCTCTGGTACATTTCGCACAGGCAATCTTGCCCCCTACCACATTTTATCACACATAGTGTCTAGACATTTGGTTTATGTCCAACTAGCCATCGCACCCTATATGCAATATTTCCTCTACGTCTTCGCCACTTGGGGAAAATCCCACTTTGACAATCCCCCCTGTCACCTCCTCTAACCCCCTGTATTCTCGCATTTTCCGTTGTGACGAAGATATCATGGAGGTACTCACTACCCTCGATTTCCCATGGAATTTTCTCCATCACTGAGTGCTTTTTCTCTCATAGGAGGCATTTCACCCCCTTATCCAAGCTTCCATATATGCAATCGAAACCAACGATTTTGTTTCTTCAGGGCATATAGACTAGTTCAACAACCCTGTTCCTACCCTAGATGCTTTTGAAGAAGGAAACATGGCCAATATCTCCCCCATCGTCAAAATGGACATTTTCATCAAACTAAGAATTAGAGAAGAAATTACCATTGGCACCGCATGCTCCCCTGAGGAACTCACAACTTACAAATCTCTCTTTTAGGAATATCGGGATATTTTTTCTTGGTCATATACGTAGATTCCCAACCTTGATCCATCTATAATAGAACATCGCATCAACACATGGCCAGATTTCACCCCAGTTCGTCAAAATCATCACGCCCTTCACCCATCCAAGGTTGCGGCTATCAAATCTGAAATTGAAAAGTTACGTGTTGTTGGGTTCATTTACCCCATTGCGTATAACTCATGGGTTTCCAACCCCATCCCCGTTAACACAAAACAGGGCCCTATTCGCGTCCACACCGACTTTTGCGATCTCAACCATGCTTGTCCCAAAGACAAATTTCCAACCCCTTTCATCGACCAAATTTTCAATGGTTGTGTCAGCCATGATGATTTGTCCTTCATGGATGGGTTCTTTGACTACAATCAAATCCAAATCCATCCAGCAGATCAGTATAAAACCGCTTTTACTACCCCGTGGGGTAATTTTGCTTATCGTGTCATTCCTTTTGGACTCAATAATGTAGGTGCTATGTTTCAACGGGCCATGAATTATGTTTTCCATGATCTTTCTTGCATCATCCTCGCTTATTTGGATGACCTCAATGCTCGATCCAAGAAGCGAAATCAACATTTAGACAACTTCTGCATCATTTTTCAACGATGTCGTCGGTACAATATCCACTTGAACCCCCTCAAGTATGTATTTTGTGTCACCACTGGATGCCTTCTTGGGTTCATTGTCTCCCAACATGACATCATGGTAGACCCCCTCAAGGTCCAAGCTATCACAAAAATTCCACCACCTAGGAATTTATGCCAACTGCAAAGCCTACAAGGCAAAGATAACTTTTTACGTCGCTCTGTCCCAGATTACGCCACTCATGCACATGGTTTCCTCCACTTACTGCATCATGATATCCCATTTCGATGGGATTAACATGGTCAAACCACTTTTCATGATTTGGAAGAATCCCTATCCAATGCTCCTTTGATTATTCCTCCACATTATGATCGTGATTACATTTTCTACTTGTCAGTGTCTGTCGTCTTAGTAGCAGGAGTCCTCGTCCAATTAGGGGATGATGGGCGGGAACATGTCATTTACTACGTTAGTAAAACTCTTTTAGGACCGCCTATGAAATACAATCATGATGATAAACTCACCCTCGCAGTTGTCCTTGCATTCCAAAAAATGTGACACTATATCTTGCTCCGAACTACCAAAGTCATAGTAGATTCCTACCCCATGTAGTACTTACTTAGTCGATGAAAAATTAATGGAAAATTTTCCCGATGGATTTTCATCCTTCAGAAATACGACCTAGAGTTATCAACTCCCCAAATCAAGAAAGTGCTCGTCCTCGATGAACTCATTACGACTTTTCCAGTAGATGTTTAAGCTTCACCCATCAATACGTATTTTCCCGAAGAACACCTCTTCTTCATCTTCTCTGGTGACCCCTGGTATGGCGACCTTCTCTTCTACCTTCAGACAAAGAAGTTTGGGTCTCATCTCTCTCGATACGATCATTGACATATTCTCCATTAGGCCCCTTGATACCTCCTCATCGGAGACGTCTTATATCGACGTGGGGTCGATACCATACTTCACAGATGTCTGACCATCGACGAAGCTAATAGAGTCTTGAATGATTTCCATAGCGATGCTTGCAGTGGTCACCTCTCGGGTATGTCCACCACCCAAAAAATCATTCGAGCAGGGTAATTTTGGCCCACGTTGTTTCATTACTACATCCACGTTGTCAAGCGATGTGAAAAATTCCATCTCTATGCAAACAAAGAACGATCTCCACCTGCTCTTATACATCCAGTCATCACCGCTGGCCCCTTCTGCAAATGGGGCATAGAATTCATGACTTTTAATCCTCCATCCAGTAATGGACACAAGTACATTATTGTGGCAGTTTATTACTTTACCAAATGGGTTGAATCCATGCCCACTTTCAACAATACCGCTGATGCAATAAAGTGTTTCTTCTTCAACCATGTCATTACCCGTTTCAGAGTTCCACTACAGTTAGTGTCTGATCATGGTAAACACTTTGAGAATGAGATATTCGAAGAAATATCCTCAAAGTTAGGCTTCTCCCATGAGTATTCCTCCCCATACTACCCTCAGTCCAATGGACAGGTCGAGGCTGTCAAAAAAGTCCTCAAAACCATGCTACAACGTACCATCAACAAACGTAAGACCAACTGGCATCATATGTTATTTTCAATATTATGGGATTGTCACACAACAGTCAAAACTCCCACCAGTTTTACACTGTTCCACCTCATCCATAAGATCTAAGCCACCCTCCCTATCGAGTGCGAAATTCCCATGTTACGCACTGCCATCGAGCTATTATCTGACAATTCTCCAATGGAGCAACTCTTGTTGACCTTAGAGTCGCTAGATGAATATCGTCGGTCTTCATGACAGAACAACAAGGCAGCTAAAACATGGTCCAAAGGCACCTTCGACCACCATGTCAACCTTCGTTCATTCAACGAAGGAGATATTTTCCTAGCCTATGATATTTCCCACGCTCCTCTCGGCCATGGGAAATTCAAGTCATTATGGCATGGACCTACATTGTCCACCACTGCCTCACTAAAGGTGCATACATCATGTCCTCTCCAGAGGGCTATCCTCTCAAAGAACCTGTCAACAGGTTGTACTTAAAGAATTTTTACACCTGAGCATAACCATTCTACCTTAGGGTTTTTCTTTGTACAAATTTGTAGAGTTTTTAGTATTCTTTTTTCGCCACCACTCCTCATGTTTGATCTACCATCCGTGTTATTGATAGATGCATCCTCCATTGGCCCACCACATCGGTTATGCTGACGGTGCTAGTTTTTGGACACAGAATATCACTTCGGCCGCTAGGGCCCTCTATACCCCCTCACATGTATTGCTCCACTCCAACGACATATGTTTGGCTCAGCCACCAACAACCAAGAAGAATATGATGTTGTCATTGGTCTCCTCGCCAAGGCTAGTCACTGCCAGATTATTCACCTTAACATTTTACTAGATTCCCAACTTGCCATCCTGCAGGTCAACAATGTATATCATGTCTGCGATCCTTGCCTCTTTCGCAAATTCTTGCAAGTTAGACTCTTATCTCGCAACTTTTATTCAATCACATTTACACATATTCCAAGAAAATTTAATCAAATAGAAGATAATGTGGCCAACCTAGTGTTATATTGGCATTTATCACATCAAAACATCATCACATATACATAAGCATCATACATATGTCACATCATATAGATTAAACATCATAAATCATCAAAAACATAAACACATCAAGACACAAAATGAGCTAATGATATGTGTCCATATATATATATATATATATATATATATCCTCAATAATGTCATAAATGTTTACAATATACAAAATACATCACTCGTAGGCCAGTGATTCCCCTCACCCCTATAGGTACAAAATGGGTGCCCCCTACCCTATACAAAATGGGTATCAACTACCCTGTACAAAATGGGCTCGCAAGCCTATAAAAATATAAAACTCGACACTCATGGTGCCCCCAGGTCCTCTGTCAGTTGGAGGCACCCCACCAACTGGGGGTCCTCCAAGTCTAGGGGAAAGCCAACCAGTCATCGCTGCCCCCACTACAGTTGCTCAACAGATCAAGGTCTGCCACTCCGCCGGCACACCCACACACTACTCTAGGACCCTCTCATCCTGGATGTGGGCCCACATACCCTCTGGAACACACTGTAGAATGTCCTCAAACCTTTGATGAAAGTTCTCCATCCCCCCTCCAGCCTCTGCTTGCGGCCCATTTGCTGATCCAACACCAGAGTCATCTAGTCTTCGCCTTTGTCTTGCCCTCAACTCATGTGTTGGTCCAATACCAACATCATCTCGCCTATGCCTCTATCCTACCCGTGATGGTCGTGATGGTCCCTAGCGACCGGATTCCCCGACAATCTCTATCTCACGGCCTCGGGGCCCCATATTTGTAGCAAAACACCAAAGGTAGAGTCATCATCCATATATACATAATCATATGATACACTATCAAAATCACAAAACATAAGTACAAAAACATACCTCTCTGATCCAAAACCTCCCTAGGAGGCAGTATCATGTCAGGATCATGTCGGTAGTCCATACCACCGTATGGGTACCTTACTATCACATGTGGAATATGATGCCACATGCATGCCATAGTGTCCATGAATTAATGGACACCCTCTCCTCCCCCATGTCTTGCTAGCACATGGGACCACTGCATCAGACGCGACTCTCTTGGCCCTAAAGGTGCCAGCAAAATCCTAAGGTGCAAAAGGGGCACCCTCTCCAAAAACTAAGCCATTAGGATCGACCCAAATGCAAAGTCACCGGAGTCGATGGTTTGAAATTCGTGAATCTTCCCCATCATCCTAACATAAAACATCAGACCCCAGGAAAAATGATCTCGATCCAGGACTCTCTCCACGATCCTTAGTTGACCTCCTGTGATCTACTGAGTCGCTAAGGATCTGTAGGTCCTCACTACCATGGAAATGATGCAATGAGTCAAGAGCTCATCAATCACCTCAATAAGAATGACTAAACCCAACATCAGGTTTGGTCCCAAGTAGTGGTGATGTGCAATGTCGACCAATATCTCATCCCCCGACAGCTGGGGGTCAGAAGAAAGGGCCATCCACCGGAATGGGAGCCCCGTCAGAAAATATACATTCTCCATAGCTGAGAGTTTCAATTGTTGTCCCCTAAGGATGAAACATGTTGGCCCATCGTCATGTATTAAGGAAGAAATAAAATATTAAAGAAGAAGAAATACAAAGCATGAAGTGCGCAGAAGGCACACAAACTGAGGAATGGTCGAAGGGTAAAGAAGCATAAAAGAAGGGATGAAGTAAGGAAAAGAAATCCATTGAAAGAAAATATCAAGGAAGACAAAGCAGCAAAGAAGATAGATCATGGACAAGTCAACAAAAGGAAGAAGACACCAATGGGTGTTTTGGAGCACCTCACGGAGAAGAAGGAAGAACAGGTCGGCGAAGCCCTTAAAATGCGAGATATGTGGACCTAGGTTTTTTACACCTGGGCTTCATTATAGGGTCGTATAAGAGTCATGGAATGTATAAAAAGAGGTATAGAAGAGTTGAGAGGGGGATCATGTTGTTTTGAGAGGTATAATTGTTATGTCTTAGAGCATTCTTGTATTTTGGATCTTCAACTGGGTGCGAAGATCTACTCTGCGGCTAGGTGCACAAGGTTGGGAAGTAAAGAGAAAGAGAGAGAAGGATATGCAGCTGAGTGCACAAATATAACTATGTATTTTCATATACTTGATCAATAAACACAGTTTTGTGGATGTATCCCTAGGGAGAGGATGAACCACGTAAATCTTGTTGTTCTATGTGGTTGATGTTGTGTTATTTTCTATATGTTATACTGTTAATGCCTTATTGTTTTCCTACTGAAGATAAGCGATATAAACTAACTTCGCAGAGTTAGGCATAATATTGTTAAAAATATCTAGGTTATATTGTGTTGCTATTCTGGAATCATCTTGCACTTCCCCTGGTTGTAGAAACATGTGTCTTGCAACCCCCCTATTGCTACTTCAGGTGATACTTCATCTGCTTCACAGGTGTTTCTGAAAGGTCCAATAGTTAGTGTTTGTTGGTGCGTTGTTAGAGTTGAACCCTGGGTCTGCCTCTTTGCCAATAAATGGTTATGTTGTCGAGATGACATAATTGCTAAGGAGGACAGACAAAAGACTACATTTGCAACATAATGGGGTTCTTTTCAATACACTGTGATTCCTTTTAGTTTGAAGATTGCACCAACCATCTTTTCCAAGGTGGTGGTGGAAGCGTTTAAGGATTTTTTACATAAGTTTTTGGAGGCATACTTTGATGATTGGACCGTTTTTAGTCTACTAAAAGATTGGACCATTTTTAGTCTACTGAAAGATCATATTGAATGTTTGAGATTAATGTTAGATAAGTGTAGGCAATGTCAATTTCCCTGAACTTGAATAAGTGTATTTTATTTTCATCTTTTGGAGTGTTGTTAGGAAACATTGTGTGTAAGCAGGGGTCGTTGGTAGATCCTTCCAAGATTGCCATCATTGTTGATCTACCTCCTCCTACTTCAGTGAGATAGTTGCACTCTACGTTGGGACACATTGGATATTATAGAAAGTTTATTAAATGTTATGCACAAATAACAACACCCATGGAGAAACTATTAAAGAAGGACATTAAGTTTCAATGGACAAAAGAATGCCAACAAAGCTTCAACACACTAAAGCAGAAAATGGTCACTACGCCTATTTTGGTTTTCCTAGATTGGAGTAAGGAATTCCATGTTCATGTCGATGCTTCATCCATTGCATTAGGAGTAGTTTTGGCACAGCTAGGTGCAGGAGATATTGACCACCCTAAAGACTTTGCTACCAGGAATCTTTCTACATCTGAAATAAATTATACTACCACTAAAAGGGAAGGCTTCGCTATGGTATATGCGCTGCAAAAGTTTAGATACTACTTGTTGGGCAGACATTTTAAGATGTTTATTGATCATTATGCATTGACATACTTAGTCAACAAGACAGTGTTGGGGGGAAGAATATGTAGATGGTTATTATTATTACAGGAGTATGACTTTTGTAATTGTGGTCAAGCTAGGAAGAATGAATGAGGGACCTGAGCACCTATCCGAGTTAGAACATGGTGAGGAACCTACCAGTTTGAATGATACACTACTAGATGCACAATTGTTGGCCATCAGAAAACTCGATGATCACTTCACCGAGATAGTCCAGTTCTTGTCCACAGGAATGGAACCTTGTGAGTATACAGTTATTTAGAAGAAATATTTGGTAGTTCGCGGTGTAGCTTTTCAACTTATAGTTGGGTAATTATATAATATGGGATTAGATGAGATCTTGAGGAGATGTGTTATGGAGGAAAAAATACCATTGATTCTTGTAGAAGCACATGAAGGCATCACATGAGGACATTATGCAGGGAAAGAAACAATGTAGAAGGTCCTCAGAGCTGGCCTTTGGTGGCCCACTCTACATAAGGATGCTAAGGAATACAATAGAGCCTGCGATGTATGTCAAAGAGTAGGGAAGCCGTCAAGAAGGGATGAGATGCCTTTAGAAACTTAGTTGAGTATACATGCATTTGAGAAATGGGATATTGACTTTGTGGGACCTATCAATCCACCAGGAAAGCGCATAGGAGATCGATACATTATCACTGCTACAAATTATTTGACCAGATGGGAAGAAGCAAGAGAAATTAATGACTGTAGTGCATCTACAACTACTTGTTCAAATTTGATGATATCATAACCCGATTTGGATGCTTGAAGATCCTTATGAGTGATCAAGGCACACACTTCATTAACAAAACTATTGAAGCCTTGACTCAGTAGTTCGAAGTTCACCATTAGAAGAGCACGCCATACCACCCATAGGCGAATGGTACAGCCGAAGATTTCAATAAGATCTTGGAGACAACATTGACTAAGATTTGCGGTGTTCACGAAGATCTTTGGGATTTGAGAATTCAAACAGTGTTATGGGCTTATCGAACTACTTGCAAAAAGTTAACAATGCGGACTCCCTTTAAGCTAGTTTATGGCTTGGAAGCAGTGGTACCTATGGAATACTCGGTTCCTAGTTTAATAATTGCATCATTTACAGGTATGAATGACACCGACGCTATTCAAGACATGCTTGCACAATTGATGGAACTAGAGGAAGATAGGTTCATTGTAGGATTTCATCAGCAGGTACAAAAAGAACGAGAAAAGGCTTACCATGACAAACATATCAAAAAGAAATCATTTAAACAAGGAGATTTGGTACTTTTATACCACAACAAGTTCATGAAGCATCCAAGAAAGTTCAGGACACACTGGATTGGCCCATTCAAGGTTTCCTATGTTACAGAGGGTGGAGCTGTGCATTTGAAGACTCTTAATGGAGAATGGAAGGATGGTTTAGTGAATGGGAGCTAGTTGAAGTTGTATTATGACAACTAGTTGCCTTGAAAATCTCATTAAAAGGAAAGGAAGAAGGGTATAGGTACCAGGTGCAGTTGAAATTGGGTACCAGACACAGAAAATATAGTCTGCACAAGATAGGGAGTGACAGAGAAGAAAGCACAGGCTTCTCCGTGTAGTCTGTAGTCGAAGAAATTTAGGAGGTTTGACCCTACAGTGACTCGGGATGAGTCAAATGTGAGTG
This sequence comes from Picea engelmannii, assembly GCA_009831015.1. Classification (NCBI taxonomy): domain Eukaryota; kingdom Viridiplantae; phylum Streptophyta; class Pinopsida; order Pinales; family Pinaceae; genus Picea; species Picea engelmannii. The sequence goes on from ML821192.1 coordinate 118,009, forward strand.
TTGGGGGCCTGTTGGCCCTTGTTCATGTATTAAGGAAGAAAGAAAATATTAAAGAAAAGTGGCACCATGGTATTGGTTAATGGTTGGTGGCAAACATTTTATTGGAGTCCATGGGGTTTGATCCCATGACCTCTTAGGTCAGTCCAAGCCTTTGACAAGGTCCCTTTCCAACGCGCCCTTGGTGGTGCTTGTAACACTAAACACAAAAAAATATAAATAAAGGTGATAAAGTAAAGGGGGGGCGCCCAATGGATAAGCCTCAGCCCTGGTTTTGAGGAGAATCCCATGAGACCAGGAGGGTGCACTCCAAAAGGGGCTTAGCCCAGCTAAGCGCCCTCCTTTTTAGCTTGTGATCCTATGAAGATGCCTAATGACTAGGATCTAAGGGCACTCCCAGCCCAAAAGGGGCCACTCTGTGTATTTTGTTAAAAATGGGTTTTTTAACTTTAGAAAAGCCCAAATTTCACTGTTTTTGGGATATTTTGGCCATTTGAAGGGGGATTTGATCCCAACAAGAGGCCAGATATTTAGGGGAAGTTGGGATTCTCTTGTTGGGCCTAAATACTATAAATTCAAGGCTTTTTGAACTTGAAGAGAGACTTTTTGATGCAGGGTTTTGAAGGAGCAGTTTGTAAATTTTGGCCTTTTCTCATGTTTTGAGAGGCGTTTTTCTCATGTTGTTGAGAGGATTTTGATGGTGCATGCATGAATCTGAGCAAGGAGGCCTTGTCCATAAGTCATGAAGCATGTAATGTAACAAAAAAGATCATTTTAAAAGAACTTTGAGCATTTTAAAGAGCAATAAAGACATCCTCCACTTGGAAGCGGGCCCGGAGACGTAGCCTACGATTGGTGAACTCCGTTATCAACCTCTTGTCTCTATTTATCTTTCTATTTTTTTGTACTATTATCTTCATATGTAGCATGTATATTAATGTCTGATCTCTTTATTCATTAATAAGTATCAAGTAAAAGTCACATTTGATATTCTGCAAACAAGATAATAATTTTATGTATTTCACATTCTTATTGATCCGATGCAAAAAGTACGGTAAACTAATTTGCAAATTTATCAGTAATACCTTCATTTTTGGATCAATTTTATGGTATCAAAGCATTTGGTTGTGAAGTTTTGACAGGAATTGCAAGCATTGGATGTTCACGAGAGAAAAAATCAAGCGAGGAGAAGGCCAACTTGAGGCTCTTGCCACGAAGATTCAAAGGCGACCACATAAGCAAGAGATGCTTCGCCACAGAAATTGGGTCCCTTCAAATATGTAGATGATTTCTTCAAGGCCTTTAAATTGATGCAATCCATGGTAGAGGAGCTTTACCATGAAAGATGTCAGTGAAGGAATCCAAAAGTTGAAGAAGGTGAATCTTCGGTAAGAGCAGAAGGAGGAGTTGGAGGTGGTGGACCTTCGAAACCTTCTTCTCCTTCATCCTCATCATCTAATAATGAAGCAAGTGTACATTACTCCAAGGATAATAAAAAAACTCATCATTCTTCTTATATGTCGTTATTAAAGTTAGATGTAAAGTTTCAAATACCCACTTATCATGGTGAATTAGATGCAGAAAAGTTAGATAATTGGGTGAGACAATTAGAAGTCTATTGCAGGATACAAAAGATTGTTGATGATAAAACTAAGATCCAAATAGAAATTCTCAAATTGGGAGGCACAACTCTCATATGGTGGGAAAGAAGAACTAGAGATGATCTTAAGGAAAGTGGTAAAATAATCTCTTCCTGGAATGATTTTGTTATTGCATTAAAACAACAGTTTTACCCTTTGGATTACATGCAACAAGAAATGATTAATTGACAATGTTTAAGGCAATCAAGAGGTCAAAGTGTACAAGAATATACTCAGATATTTCATAAGAAAGATTTAAATTTGGGTATTCCTTTATATACACAAGAGACACTCCTAAAATATATTCGTGGTTTACATTCTTATCTTAAGCACACTATTCTTATGCTAAATCCTTCTAACTTTGATGAAGTATGTGTACAAGCCATTCACATTGAATCAAGTAAAGGGAATGTTGGTGATAGTGTTTCTACAGATACTTGGCAAAGAAAGGATGCAAGGAAAAGGAAAGAGAAGAAGATGGACATGACAAGAAAGGAGAATCCTACTTGCAAGCATTGCAAGAAAGTAGGTCATGATGAAGATCGTTGTTGGGTCTTACATCCTGAATTGAAGCCAAAGAAGTTTGTCAACCATGGAAGGAAGAATACCATAGCTGCGACAGTTCAAGTGGATCTTGGGTCAGATTCTGGTGATGAGACACAGGTTGTAGCTATTGGAATCCGAAGTATACATTTTGTTGCAAGTTCTAGCTCTTCCAGTACAGTTGATGTAGATGATGAGTATAAAAGGAATGAACTTTTCCACATAAGGGTTATAACACATAATGTCAAAGTTGATACTCTTGTAGACAGTGGATCACAAGCCAATCTAATCAGTGAAGATGTTGTGAATAACTTGGGGCTAGAAACTAAGTCACATCCTAAACCATATCCATTGTGATGGATATGTGGTGATAACAATTTGCAAGTAACCAAGCAATGTGAAATTAAGTTTGCAATCACTTCTAAGTATCATGATAAAGTAGAGCTTGATATAGTGCCACTGGACATATGTGGAATTGTATTGGGAAGCCCATACCTTTATGATAGGAAAGCCATATTCTACAGGGAGGAAAATAAATATTGCTTCAAGAAAGATAGGAAAGAGTACATTGTTCATGCTCATCGCATGAAAATTGAGATGTCTTTTGTAGCTACAGGGCAGTTAAAAAGAATGGTAAATGCAAGAAAAAGTTTAACACTTATGTCTGTAATAAAACATGAAGTTAGTGATGCTAAACATGAGATGGTTCAGTATGTTTCTAACAGTCATGAAGTGTCACCAGAGGTACAGCATGAGGTTCATCTGCATAATTTGATTATTGTTCCTGTTCAAAAGGGGAAGCATGTTTTGTCATTTTCATTTGCATACTCAGTATTGTTGATTAGTTTGTTGCTATTCAATTGTGTATGACTGCAAAGTGCAACAAATAATGTATATGGTTGTGTGATAAATAAAATGATTACTTTGATAAACAATGCTATCTCAGTTTTCATGTTTGTTGTGATTAGTCAGGTCATCATTATCCCAGCAAAGAGGATGGATGATATAGGACAAAGTGGGGAGGCAGTACCCTCACTTATCACCTAAGTAAAAGAAGAATTTTGGTGGTCCATAAGCTTCCAAAGTGGGGAGGACTAATCCAGGAGGATCCTCGGGTCCAAAAAATGCTCAAAAATGAAAGTTCTCATATTTTGACGAGACCAATGCCATTTGTGTCCAGTTCATTCTCCCGATTCCGGCCATATATTTACTTTCTCAAACGGACATTGTATGCGAGAGTTATTGTACTCTGACCATTTTCCCAAACAGGAAAAAAGTCAATAGGTTCAGTCAAATGATGACATCAGCATGACATCAGCAGTGCTGACATGGCAGAGACAAGTGGCGACAAGTGGCAGTCTAGCAGAAGGTGACTGGTCAGTGACAGGGATCCAACCAATAGCTGACAAGTGGAATTTGTTTGGCAAATGGTTGGGTGCCACATGGCCCAGTCATGGGCTGCCACGTGGCACCATGGTATTGGTTAATGGATGGTGGCAAAAGTTTTATTGGAGTCCATGGGGTTTGACCCCATGACATCTTGGGTCATGCCTAAGCCTTTCACAAAAGTCCCTTGCCAACGCACCCTTGGTGGTGCTTGTAACACTAAACACAAAATAATATAAATAAAGGTGATAAAGTAAAGGGGGGGCGCCCAATGGATAAGCCTCAGCCTTGGTTTTGAGGAGAATCCCATGAGACCAGGAGGGCGCGCTCCAAAAGGGGCTTAGCCTAGCTAAGCACCCTCCTTTTTAGCTTGTGATCCTATGCAGATGCCTATTGACCAGGAGCTAAGGGTGCACCCAGCCCAAAAGGGGCTACTCTGTGTATTTTGTTAAAAATGGGTTTTTTAACTTTAGAAAAGCCCAGATTTCACTGTTTTGGGGATATTTTGGCCATTTGAAGGGGGATTTGATCCCAACAAGAGGCCAGATCTTTAGGGGAAGTTGGGCTTCTCTTGTTGGGCCTAAATACTATAAATTCAAGGATTTTTGAGCTTGAAGGGAGACTTTTTGATGCAAGGTTTTGAAGGAGCCGTTTGTAAATTTTGGCCTTTTCTCATGTTTTGAGAGGCGTTTTTCTCATGTTGTTGAGAGGATTTTGATGGTGCATGAATGAATCTGAAAAAGGAGGTCTTGTACAGAAGTCATGAAGCATGTAATGTAAAAGCAAAGAGCATTGTAAGAGAACTTTGAGCATTTTAAAGAGAAATAAAGAAGTCCTCCACTTGGAAGCGGGCCCGGAGACATAGCCAACGATTGGTGAACTCCATTATCAACCTCCTATCTTTATTTCTCTTTCTGTTTCATTGCTCTATTCTCTTCATTTGAAGCATGTATATTAATGGATGATCTCTTTATTCATTAATAAGCATCAAGTAAAAGTCACATTTGATATTCCGCAAACAAGATAATAAGTTTATGTATTTCGCATTCTTAACGATCCGATGCAAAAAGTACAGTAAACTAACTTGCAAATTTATCAGTAATACCTTCATTTTTGGATCAATTTTATGGTATCAGAGCATTTGGTTGTGAATGTTTGTCAAGAATTGCAAGCATTGGATGCTCACAAGAGAAAAACTCAAGCGAGGAGAAGGCCAACTTGAGGCTCTTGCCACAGAGATTCAAAGGCGGCCGCATACGCAAGAGATTTCTTCGCCACGGAAATTGGGTCCCTTAAAATATAAAGATGATCTCTTTGAGGCCTTTAAATTGATGCAAGCCATGGTAGAGGAGCTTTACAATGAAAGAGGTCAGCGAAGGAATCCAAAAGTTGAAGAAGGTGAATCTTCGGTAAGAGCAGAAGGAGGAGTTAGAGGTGGTGGACCTTCGGAACCTTCTTCTCCTTCATCCTCATCATCTAATAATAAAGCAAGTGTACATTCCTCCAAGGATAAGAAAAAAACTCATCGTTATTCTTATATGTCATTATTAAAGTTAGATGTAAAGTTTAAATTACCCACTTATCATGGTGAATTAGATGCAGAAAATCTAGATAATTCGGTGAGACAATTAGAAGTCTATTGCAGGATACAAAAGATTGTTGATGATGAAACTAATATCCAACTAGCAAGTCCCAAATTGGGAGGCACAACTCTCATATGGTGGGAAAGCAGAACTAGATATGATCTTAAGAAAAGTGGTAAAACAATCTCTTTCTGGAATGATTTTGTTATTGCATTAAAACAACAGTTTTACCCTTTGGCTTACATGCAACAAGAAATGATGAATTGACAATGTTTAAGGTAATCAAAAGGTCAAAGTGTACAAGAATATACTCAGATATTTCGTAATAAAGCTTTAAATTTGGGTATTCCTTTATATACACAAGAGACACTCCTAAAATATATTTGTGGTTTACATTCTTATCTTAAGAACACTATTCTTATGCTAAATCCTTCTAACTTTGATGAAGTATGTGTACAATCCATTCACATTGAATCAAGTAAAGGGAATGTTGGTGATAGTGTTTCTACAGATACTTGGTAAAGAAAGGATGCAGGGAAAAGAAAAGAGAAGAAGATGGCCATGACAAGAAAGGAGAAGCCTACTTGCAAGCATTGCAAGAAAGTAGGTCATGATGAAGATCGTTGTTGGGTCTTACATCCTGACTTGAAGCCAAAGAATTTTGTCAACCATGGAAGGAAGAATACCACAGCTGCGACAGTTCAAGTGGATCTTGGATCAGATTCCGGTGATGAGACACAAGTTGTAGCTATGGGAATCTGAGGTATAAATTTTGTTTCAAGTTCTATCTCTTCTAGTTCAGTTGATGTAGATGATGAGTATAAAAGGAATGAACTTTTCCACATAAGGGTTATAACACATAATGTCAAAGTTGATACTCTTGTAGACAGTCGATCACAAGCCAATCTAATCAGTGAAGATGTTGTGAATAACTTGGGACTTGAAACTAAGTCACATCCTAAACCATATCCATTGGGATGGATATGTGGTGATAACAATTTGCAAGTAACCAAGCAATGCAAAATTAAGTTTGCAATCACTTCTAAGTATCATGATAAAGTAGAGCTTGATATAGTGCCACTGGACATATGTGGAATTATATTGGGAAGCCCATACCTTTATGATAGGAAAGCCATATTCTACAGGGAGGAAAATAAATATTGCTTCAAGAAAGATGGGAAAGAGTACATTGTTCCTGCTCATCGCAAGAAAATTGACAGGTCTTTTTCAGCTACAGGATAGTGAAAAAGAATGGTAATTGCAAGAAAAAGTTTAACACTTATGTCTTTAATAAAACATGAAGTTAGTGATCTTGAACATGAGATGGTTCATTATGTTTCTAACAGTCATGAAGTGTCACCAGAGGTACAACATGAGGTTTAGCTGCATAATTTGATTATTGTTCCTGTTCAAAAGGGGAGTCATGTTTGTCATTTTCATTCGCATCCTTAATATTGTTGATTAGTTTTTTGTTGTTCAGTCATGTATGGCTACAAAGTGCGACAAATAATGTATATGGTTGTGCAATAAATGAAATGATTACTTTGATAAACAATGCTATCTCAGTTTTCATGTTTGTTGTGATTACTCAGGTGATCATTATCCCAGTAGAGAGTATGGATGATACAAGACAAAGTGGGGAGGCAGTACCCTCACTTCTCACCTGAGTAAAAGTAGACTTTTGGTGGTCCAAAAGCTTCCAAAGTGGAGAGGATTGATCCAGGAGGATCCTCAGGTCCAGAAAATGCTCAAAAATGAAATTTCTTAGATTTTGACAAGCCCAACGCCATTGTGTCTGGCTCGTTCTCCCAATTTTGGCCATATATTTACTTTATCAAACAGACACTGTATGCGAGAGTTATCGTACTCTGACTATCTTCCCAAACAGACAAAAAGTCAACAGGTCTAGTCAAATGATGACATCAGCAGTGTTGACATGGTAGAGACAAGTGGCAACAAGTGGTAGTCCAGCAGAAGGTGACTGGTCAGTGACAAGGATCCAACCAACAACTAACAAGTGGCATTTGTTTGGAAAATGGTTGGGTGCCACGTGGCCCAGTCATGGGCTGCCACATGGCACCATGGTATTGGTTAATGGTTGGTGGAAATTTTTTTATTGGAGTCCATGGGGTTTGATCCCATGACCTCTTGGGTCAACCCAAGCCTTTCACAAATGTCCTTTTTCAATTCACCCTTGGTGGTGCTTGTAACACTAAATACAAAATAATATAAATAAAGGTGATAAAGTAAAGGGGGGGCGCCCAATGGATAAGCCTCAGCCCTGGTTTTGAGGAGAATCCCATGAGACCAGGAGGGCGCACTCCTATTATCAGACTAATCGGTAGGTGCTGACACTAACAAATCTCCCTAGATCCACCTGGATCTAGAACAAAACAGGACATGAGATGACTCTTTCCCTAAGTTACGACCATTGAATTAGCTAGTAAGGAGGAACAAGTGACATATCTTTGTATCGCTTCCTTAAGTCTCTGTTGCCCCCACTTTGCTCCGATGATCTCGTGAGGTCAAGACCAAGACAACACAAACCAACCAAAGTGAAGATAGAAAAATGTATTCAATCGTCAACTTATGCATATGATCAAGGAATTACACAATAAAGTAAGAATGACTTTGTGGGAAAAGGACATGTCGTTGTATCATATTAATTGAAAGTAGAAGATACAACCTGATCACCTTGATGTCGCAAGATTCCTTTCGGTGACTCTTGGTTCCTTCTGTACTTTCATGAAGAAGATCCAATTCCTCTTGATAGACCTACTAGAGTCTCCAAGCTTCTGTTCAAGCAGGGTTCTTCACACAATTCCTTCACCAATTCTTCAATTAATCTTGCTTAACCTTTTCCATGATAATCCTTTCAATATATAGGAGAGGGTGATATGGTTACATGGATGAGAATGATCCCACCAAATCATAGAAGCCAGTAAAATGACTACTATATGAATGCCAACTCATTTTCTAGAAGGTTCCCTTTTAGAACCCTCAAGACTTCTTCTCTTTTCCAAGCTTAAAAACAAGTTCGCACCCTATGTATAGAGCAACCTATGATAAGTTTTCACCCTAGATGAAGGTGGCCTATGAGAATGGATCATTCTCGCACCCTAGGCCATATGTAGCCTACGAACTCACTTTGAAAATATGTTTTCTGGAAGGAGATAAATGGCACTTTTCTTAGGAGAAATTTCTTGTTGGGAGCCTGAGTATACCATTGTTAATACATCACCAAGATGACCAAAATCATGTGTGACAGAATGCCCCCAAATTATGAGGCCATAATTAGTGACAACCGAAATACTTTGTAAACTGCGTGTGTGTGTCGGAAACCAGGGGCTCACCTAATCGGAAGCCTGCAAACAACCAAGCATCTGCAAAATATCATACTAGTTCTGAGGTAGGCATTCCCATACTCAGATCACAGACAGATGACATCATCAACATAGGTCATGGCCACCAATCATACACCCTGGATCCATGCCGTCAAACATCACATATCCACCAAGAATACACTGTGGATCCATGCAAGAAGATTCAAATTAAGATGACATAGCCACGAGACATACAAAGTGGATCTATGTGTCAGCGAATTATACATATTCCATCGCAGCCTGGATCAAAGAGATGAGACCCAGAGTCTTCAATCCCTTCACCTGAAAGTATGAATCTAACCATGTGATTACATGTGCTGAAGTCGAACATGGTAGAAACCACTTGATTACCATTCATTGATGAAACCATTAACAAGTGCGAGGGAAATCACCATTAATGTCAATGACTCCCAAGGTACACTAGTAAAATCCACCGAATGTGAATAAATGAGTTGAGGTCGATCATTCGATGGAATCTCTCGATCAGGGATCAATGATGAAAACCCACTATCGAAAGTGAGCAAACCTGCCATTGAGGCATGTAAGTTCCAAGGTACCAAATAGTTTCTAAGTCTTGTTTCTGGATAATGAGATGGAGTCGATGGAACAAAACTCGTCACAGGAGGGCCTTGATGTATCCCCCTTCAATGACACGAAATGAGTAAAAGATTTTGAAGGCGGAACAGAGTATGATGTAAGTTGAACTAGACACAGGGAAGGCCGACACAGAGAGAATGGACAACTGCAGATGGCCGAATCAATAGAGGTTTCATATGAACTTCTCTTGAACATATGAATGACACAACCAATGATTTGGCAACACTGAATCAGAGACGAATCAGGATATGACCTTGTAGCAAGTCAAATGAAATATAAATGGATTTCCCAAACCGGATTCAGATAATGAATAGGGGGGTGTTATGTTCAAGAGTGACACTTACTGCCAATAATATGAATATGAAAACACATCCCTTTCCCAAATTTTCCCCCCACCATTTCTGGCGAGTACCTCTTTATTTTTACGCAAGCTTGAGGAGGATAACATATGTTTGTTGATGTAAGCTCATCCTTCGTACAAGTCCCTCGGAGTATATTTAACGAATCCTAGGAAGGAGTGGTTTGGTCCCATTACGGGTATTTCGATGTTTGTTTAACGAGTCCAAAGATAGAAAACTCAAAGGTTTTTCATGATTATAGAGTCTGAAAAACACTCAAAAGAGAACTCTCTCAGTTCCTTTTTCGTAAAACATTCTGATGAGACCAAAAAAGAGATAATTTATCGCCCAACAAACACTCTCTTCAAATAATTTAATGAGCGTGAAGATAGCAAGATCGCTTGACAATCTTTTCATGTTTAGAGAGTCTGAAAAGAGCTTAAAGAGGACTTCAGGGGGTTCCTTTTTCGTATAATCTTGTTGAGCACGAAAAAGTGATAAAAGTGTGCTCGATTACATTCTCATGTATTTTCGAGCGTGAGAACAAACAAAGACCAAGCTCGAGGTTTTGTGCAAAAAACCATAAAAAACAACTTAAACATGCGATGAAAAAGAGAAAAATATATGTATCCCTGCGAATGGATGTTAGAGTTGTCATGTCTGCAGAAAGTCGCACTCATAGGTGTATTAGGCATTAGGTTTGATAAAATAAAACAATTATAAAAACCAACAAAAATGGTAAAAAGTAAATATAAGTGGGTAATAGTTCTTTTACCATAGTCATTGTAACTTTGCCAAGATTTTAGCCCAAAACCCCTCTTTTGCCCTTGAATTTCGGTGCTCGATTGCGGAAGGTGAAAACAACCATTTGGTGAACCGTCTCCGGTAGTGAGGTAAGCTCCTTGTCTTCTATCTTTTCATGGTTCAATTTTTTGTTTTCATTGGTAAATTTCAAGTTTTTGAGCTTTTTTTAGGGCTAAAATTTGCGCTCAGGCATTCTTGCAGGCTAGCCACATAGGACCTACGAGAATGCATGATTCTCGCAGGTGGCCCCAAAGGCACCTTCGAGAACCTTGCACTGTGCTAAAGGGGCACCTGCTAGAACCACAAAATGAAAAATTTCTTTGATGTTTGCTCAATGAAAAATGTACCAAGGCTTGAAGAGAGTTGTTGACCTTCTTCTTATTGTTCTTGTGTAGGCATTTGGCTGTCACCATGGTTATGGAATGGCGTGAAAGAGAGAATGAAGAAGATGATGCTATAGCTGGGAATAACTCAGGCACCGTTGCCGCTTTGTGAGACTGTGGTCTCCTGAAATTCTTTCGGATCCTGGGTATGAGGGCCCAAGTCAGGCTGTTGGAGTACTTCATTCGTATGTGGGACATGGACCAACAAGTATTCTACGTAGGGGTCCACACATTGTCCTTGGATATCGAGGACATTTATTTCCTAACAGGACTGTCATGACATGGGTACCACACTATCTTGACTGGTAGCTGAGGTGGTGGGCTGCCTATGAGTGAATATTATCATCTGTATTGTGTTCCATAGGTGGAAAGAAGCAAAGGAAAAGTGGCCACTTGGGGGGTCCAGGATTTGACCCTTCACACTATTTTGTTCACCATTTCTCGTATGGCTAGGAGAGATTCTCCACACATGGCTCTCCAGAGCTACTTTCAGTATGCCATAGAGTGTACTGAGCCTTGGGTCTTTAACCGGTCAGACGCAGTCCTTCGTAGCGTGAAGAGGAAGTTGACTAAATGCAGGAGAGGCGACCTAAAGCAATTCGGATACGGGTCACTGTTGGCGTCTTTCTTTCTTGAGAGGGTTCCATTACTGAGGTTGCAGGTTGAGTGGGGTTTACTAGCTCCATAGGATCCTGAGGATGTTGAGGTGGTGTAACCTCATGGTCCGACATGTAGCTGGACCAATCATCAAATACAATGATTCCTTCTTTGACTGGTTGCAGCCACAAATGTCGATGGTTGATGATTATGCCTATGCCAGGTTGGACTTCCAAGGGGATCCAGACTTGGCCCTACCTGAGGATGCTCAGTGGGGAGATCTAGGTAAGAAGTACACATTTTTTCACTTTTTAAATGTTTTTTGTGAGTTTTATCATATGCAAATGTTTTTATGTTTGTCCAAGGTCTAATTACAAAAAAAAAAAATTGATGACATAGACGTGGGGCCTTATCGACCTCTGGGAAATTCTCCTATTCAGTGACGAGGAGAGGTGGCTCCCATACCACGATGGGACGCTGAAGATTATGAGGCAGTGGAACAAAACTTAGAGGGTTTGACTGCAGACATTCCAGACATGCCTCTTGGAGAGGTCCCGTGACGTTATCAGCGTCATACGGTGGGCGTGTTAGAGTCTCTTGGTTGACTGCTTCGTAGGGTTTCCCAAGCTGTCATGTGTTATCGTGAATGTCATCCATGATGTTACTTTGTAGAAGCTATGAGCTTCAGATTTTGAAATTTTGGTCCTTGGACAGAATTTTTTTGTAAAAAACTTTTTGATCGTTATATATACTTACGGCTTCTAACATCTTATCTTGTGTTGTGTGATAGTTGTGATGTGATTGATTTATAAATGACCCAAATGTCTGTCTAATACATAGTTAGCTAAAGCATCAGTTAATTTATTTAGACATCTAGGAATATGCTGATACTCAATATAATCAAAATAACGTTCCAAGAGGCGAATTCGCAAATATACCTGTAACAAAGTAGGAATTCGAATAGCATAGACATTACTTAACTGTAGTACTACGAGCTACGAATCGAGTCGTACAACTAAGTGACGGATACCGAGCGAGATAGCATCAATCAAAAATTCGATAACGGTGCTATACTCTGCAATATTGTTGGTCGCACGGCCGAGGAACACACCTCGTAGAGTGATAAGTTCATTTGTAGGGTCGCAAATTGCCCACGCAGCAGAAGCAAGGTTCTGAGTACTACAGCTAGCGCCATTAGTGAAGCCAATGTGGGGTAGTGAAGACTCCGACATCTGGAAACCAAACACAATGTAACATAAGGGCAGAGACTAGTTAACGGAAAAGCATACTTACAGTAACACACAAGAAGTATGATACAATAAAATACAAGTACTCATGCATAGGTGATCTTATGCATAATACTTATTTAAGTACAACCCATTTCTGGGTTCACTCAAAGGGATACCGTCATAATCTACTAACTCGTAAGCTCCTTTCTCCAAAACTCATTTAACGATATAAGGACCTCGCCACATGGCTTCGAATTTTCCAGCTCCTAGCATATCTCGATCTTGTTAGTAGAGGAGAACCAGATCTCCTTCGAAGAAAACGCGAGGCTTGACATGTTTTTCATATTGGGCCTTGACACATTTCTTCTAGGCTTCTATGACTAGGGTAGCATCACATCAATTTTCATCTAATCACATGATATACAACAGATGTTCTTCCTCGGTAGAAGTGTTTGGTAGGAGTTTGATGGCTAGTTTTAAGGAGGGTATCTCACATTCAATTGAGAGGATGGCTTCTAGACCATAGACTAACTGAAAAGGTGTAAACCCCATAGAAGACTTAACAAATGTCTGATAAGCCCATAATGCTGAAAACAACATTGTGTGCCAACTTGTTTTGTGAATCCCTATCATTCGTCGAAGCATGGTTATGAGAACTTTGTTAATCGCTTCGACTTGGTCGTTGTCTTGTGGGTAATAGGGCGTTGAGTTTTCATGGCAAAGACCCAACATTTTAGTGAGTTTGAACATCATGAAGTTTCTAAAGTGGCTACCTTGATCAGTGACGATAGCCTGAGGAAAACCAAAATGAGCTATGATGTGATTGAAAATGAATAATGTTGCGATCTTTCCAGTATTGTCAAATGTCGGCGTCGCCTCGGCCCATTTCGTAAAATAATCTATGGCTACAATAATGTGTCCATGCCCCCCGGCCGAGTGTGGGTGACATGTCATGAAATCGATACCCCATTTCGCAAAGGGACCAATGAAGACCACAGTGTGAAGAGGAGCAGGATGTGATCGTATCTTATGATTATAGGTCTAACAAGCATGGCATTTTTGGACGACGATTATGAAATCATTAAATAAAGAAGGCCAAAAATACCCTGCTCGTAATATCTTCTGGGCAGTAGCATACCCAGACATATAACCTCCACAGGCTCCAGAATGGCAGTCATTTAAGGCTTTCTCGGCTTCGTCAAATGTGAGGTAGCGTCGAAAAACTGAGTCAATCCCACGACGATAAAGAGTATCCCCGAGGATAATATATTGACGGGCTTGGTAGCGTATTCAATGCCAGTCAGTACTGGAGAAATTGGGCCAAAAAGTCTGGGCTTGGAGATATATGATGATATCTCCGTACCAAAGATCATTGGAACTAATTAGGAAAAGGGATTCATCAGGTAATGAATCGGCTGCTACATTTTCCGTTTCAGAGTAGGGAAAGTCACATATCAACTCGGAAAACACTAAGGACTTCTTGGACTTAGCTCGTTCAAATTTCAAGTCAAAATCCTGGAGTATCATGATCCATTTGGATTATTTTCCCCCTAGTAATTGACATGTGAGAATGTGTTGCATAGGGTTGCAATTAGAAATTACGGTAGTCTTGCGAGAGAGGATATAGTGCCAGAAACGTTGAATTGCTTAGACGGCTGCCAAGGACAGTTTTTTGACATGTAAATACTTGGTTTCGGTAGGCATTAGACTTCGACTCAAGTATTAGATAACATGTTCATCATGGGAATCATCCTCCTGGACAAGAACCATAGCAATGGTGCAATCTGAGGCTACGAGGTAGAGGAAGTAATCGCAACTGTAATCGGGGGGGAAGAGAAGTGGAGCACGTGTCAAGGAGAGTTTCAAAGCTTTGAAGGCTTTGTTTGCAATGGTATCTCATATGAACTCAGACCCCTTTTTGAGTAGTTGCGTAAATCCAAGAGTTATCTTGGCATAGTTTGGGATGAAACGATGAAGAAAGTTTGCTTTCCCTTGCAAACTTTTTAACTGGTGATGTGTAGAAGGAGGAGGGAGATTGAGAATCACCTCGACCTTTAAAGGATCTACCCTGATCCCTTGATGTGAAACAATAAAGCCTAGAATTCGGTCGGATTCTAAGCAAAAAACACATTTGTGAGGATTCAAGCGTATATGGTAAAACCGACAATGGAGGAAAATGGCTCGGAGGTGGATTGGATGATCGACCTGATGCATGGAATGAGAGGGTAAGTCATTAAGATACGGCTGAATGATGTGCTTGATATCATGGAAGGCATAAGACATAGTGCACTGAAAAGTTGCGCCAGCGTTCTTTAGACCAAAAGGAAGTTTTCGATAGGCGAAAGTGCCCCAAGGACAAATAAAAGTGGTTTTGTGTTGATCCTTGGGAACAATATCGATTTGATTATATCTGGAGAAACCATCCATCAAAGAGAAGATTTCAATTTCAGCACAATCGTCGACAATCTGGTCGACAAAGGGGGTAGGAAAGTTGTCTTTAGGACAAGCTTTGTTAATATCCCTATAATCAATGCACACGCAGATTGTGCCTTGTTTATTGTCGATTGGGACAAGATTGGAAACCCAGTCAGTGAGAGCCACCGGGTAAATAAAGTCGGCTTTGAGAAGTTTCTCGAATTCAATCTTGATAGCAACCACTTTACGTGGGTGAACTAGATGAAGGCGTTTCCAGACAGGTTTAGCATCTGGGTATGTCTTAATTTCATGTATCACAATGTCGAGGTCGATACCCGGCATTTCTTCATAGCTCCAAGAGAAGATGTCATGAAATGCTTTGAAAAGTGACTTGTAGGTGACGACTTCATCAGGGGAACACGAAGCTCTGATATGCACATTTTCGACGATTCTAGGTTTGATGGATATGTCGAGGGGAATAGTGGGTGAGATATTGCTTAAGTTCCCTTTGGAAAACACATCGTGTGTGGACTCGGGAACGATTGAAATGACGACAACGGTTGATGGGGTCAAGATCCATTGGTAGCTCTCGATGGTGTGTTGTTCCAGGAAGAGGATGGAACGATGATGTCCATCGTTCCAGGGGGTGTCTTCCATGACAAACATGATCATATCGTCCATGGGAAAAATGACGCGGAAAGGATATGGAGATAAATTACCAAGAGAGGGGGTAGAAAGGGTTGCCGATTGAATGTCCTGATAGGCAGATTCAACCAGACTTAAAGGCATTTTGTCGCTGTAATGAAGATGATCGTTGGGGTCGGGTACCATCCATGGGTCGTGAGACGCAGGGGTTCCATGAATCGAGGTGGAGATCATGTCGATTGAAGTGACATACGAGTTTGGAACATCGGGTGGTGGAATGGGGAAGGTACCCATTAATGAAGAGTCTTTGATAAGACCTACATCGACATTCTCGTAACCCGGTGGGGTTTTGGTGATGAACGGTATGTTGCCAGTGTGCGTATCCAAGTTAAAGAAGGCTAATTGGTCGATGGTAATTACCTTTCCTTGATGTGGGAAATGTACAGCATGAAAAAGAGTCGACACAACTGCATACATGGAATCAATCCAGCTACGACCAAGAAGAAGATTGTAATCGAGAGGAGCGTCAAAGACTTCCACTTTGATTTGGACCGTTTTCCCTTCTAGCGTGATTGGCAATGAAGGAAGGACACCGTAAGGCTTAAAACCAAATCCATTGAAGGCTTTGAGTGTGTTATGGGATTCAGTCAAAGAGGGAGAACTGATGGCTTTCCAGCAGGTAACAGACATGACACACGTCGAGGCACCCTCGTCGATAACGGTTCTACAAATGTTTTTGTCGGAGACAATCACTTGGATTTGGAATGCGAGTTGAGGGGGTAACCTTGGAATGTGATCTTCCAAGTCAAAAATTATTAAATTCGTATCTGTCGAGTCGATTCCACCGATAGCTTTCAACAGTGCCTTTCGTTGTGTGGGAAAACTTTGAAGGACTTCGAGGGCTGACATCATGGAAGGCGCTTGGGCTAGATCTTAAACAATGCTATAGTTCTGGGAAGCATGAGCATGAGGATTGAAATCCAATTTTTGAACGATTCCCTTTGGAGGGGGGCGAAGAACTGTGTCAAGAATCGGTCGTTCAAGATGAAGAGGACCGTTGGTAGGTGGAGTCGTGGGAGATGGTTGGACCAATGAAGGAGGTATAAAATCAACCTTCTCCTTAGAGGGAGAATAATCTTTGGCTCGAGTGGTAAGTGCAATGTCATTCTTCTTTGAATCGCCAGTACACATTAATACATAGGACGCAGTGGAAAGGCAAGGTTGGTCATGAATGACCAATTGGGCATGTTGTTGAGAGGGGAAGGGTTGAGACAAAATGACTGGAGTGGGTGGTTTCGGGGCTCCTTGAAGGAACTTAGTAACCTCAGTGCATCATGGACAATCCTTTGTGTAGTGATCATCACCACAGATAAGACAAGGGTATCGAGGTTTGCGCTTATCCCTATCATCAACAGGTGGAGTTTTGGTTCTCTCTGCTTGCGAAGTATTTTTGTCCTCCTTATTCTTACCCTTTCCTTTTCTGAATTTGTTTTTACCAGCTGGGGTAGATTGGACAACATTTACCTCAGAAGTCTTTCCGGTGGGAGGGGTAGGAGACGGGGCATTTTGAGCATTAGAAGAAGAGGGTTTGGGTTTGTTGCTTGAGGCAGAATATGGTTAGGAATGGAAAGTTCCTATCACACTGTCAGCTGCATGAGAAGCAGTTGGAGTAGTTGAAGTGGCGAAAGTGGAAGGACGAGGTCCATCAGGGAGTAAATCGTAAAGAGTAGCCATTTGTGAGTAAACGAGGTCAAGGTATTGTGCACGACTTATGGCCTGTTATTTCATGACAACTCCCCCCATGGTGATGTCATGACCGATGTCGTTCATGAATGGTTTGGTGAACCACTCTTCCAGCAACTAATCGGGAAGTTCGATTTTGATGAGACGTCATCTCTGTCACCACTCATGAATGTGATTGGATATATGAGTGGCTTTGTTTTGTTTGAAAGAACTCAAAATCTCAGCCCCCGTTTCATAATGGATCGGTAACTGGTAGTGGGTGAGGAAAGCCATAGAGAGGGTGTTGAAGTTGGCGAAGAAACCTCGTGGTAATTATATATACCACTTCGCGGCAGAACCCGTGAGAGTTCTTTGAAAAAGACGTAAATGAATAGAGTCATCCATCAAGGATTTGGACGAGCACTATAGGTGAAAAGTCATCACGTGATTTTTCAGGTCCTCTCCCACTTTGCCATTGAATTTAGGGATGTCAGATGGTAGCTTGGTTGGTATAATGGGCCATTGGGGAGAGTGACAGATTGGATCGTTTAAAATCCTCGATAGATTCGAGAGGTCCAAAGTGACCAAGAAGGGTAATTGTCTATTCACATGCGGGTACTGGTGGCTTTGGGGAGGGAGTCCCATCGAAAAACCAGTGGGACCATAAGCAGTCTGCATATAATGTGAAGACCCAGGTAGATTCGGTGGTTGTTGTGGAGGAAAGTAGCTCATGGGATTGTATCCTTGAACAGGGACGTGAGTTTGAGAATTCAAACCCCAAATAGGATTGGACGTATCTAGATATGGTTGGCCCATACTAGGGAGTACAACAGAGGTAACTTGAGGCTGTTGTCCCCCGGTTGATTGAGGATTATGTTGTATTATATGATTCCAATACTAGGCCAAGGATGGAGGTATGTTTTTTCCATAGGGTGGGGTCGGTGGGGGTTGTGTTCCCATCGAAGGTTGTGTTCCCATCGAAGGTTGTGTTCCAATTGGGATTTGTGTTCCAACAGGAATTTTCCCTACAAGGGGGGGTTGAGTCAAACCTCCCTGGTGAAATTTTCCACCAACAGGAATCTGGTAATTTGGTGTGAACGACGGGATGGTGCCACTAGGATTGGTGCCACCGATAGAGGATGGAAAAGGTCCTCCGAAAGGGGGTTGAGGAAGTGTCGAAATGAAGCTGGGAGGAGAGTGCCCAAAAGAAGAGGGACCACCAAGAGTTCCGGATGGGGTTTGCGTAGGAGTGGGAATAGAAGCATTCAATGCACGGTATCCAGGTGGAAGTATCGGGGTGACACTAGGCGAGAGCGGTGTGCCAATGGGGGCTTGACTAGCCGCTGTAATCCTAGTGTGAATAGTCATAGTATCTATGTAATGGACCATTTATAAAGGGAGGGTCAAGATGTGGTTAGCTCGCAGAGCTTCTGTACTAGGAAAATAATAAGCAGTAGTAAAAGGTACTGCATCTGGGTCAGAGGTTTCGGGGAACGCAGGTGAGACGGTGATATCAACGCCTGCTACTAAACCAAAGAGATCCCGTCTAAAAATGCCAGTAGTCCAGAAAGGATCTTGGCCCTCAGGTCCTGGAAAAGGTCCAGTCGGTGATCCAAAAGACAAAACAACTAAGTTTGCGGAAGAATTCACTTGCATAATATGTCTCTCAGAATCGGGGTGAAGTCGAAAGTCCTCTCAAGAATTAGTAATTTGAAACCATTCTAGAGAGTCATTTCTTTCCACTTGTGAAGTGGTGATGTCTTGGACTTCACACTGTTGAGGAGAGCCCTCTAGTGAGCTTGTAGGCAAGGGTTGAGAACCTTCCATATTTTATGGGGGTAAGCCCTGCATTCTACGTGAATGACGTGGAGGGTCTATTGTGAACGAGTTACAAACTTACAAAGAAAATCCTGTGGTCAACTTGGGTAAACAAACAACATGCACTAGTAAAAATTCTAGGAAACAACACCAAGAAAACAAGACCTTCTAATTCTGAAGTTACTAGTTGGTGATGAAATCCAACATCGCAACAATGAGACGAGAAGGGGCTGGGCTAGGGTGGAAAATTTATGTTGATGACCTGCTTAACGGACTTACACCCTGGTGCAAGCTCCCACACATAATCATGGGTATACCCTCCAAGGAGCCCGAGTGAGTTTGGCCAACGTCGATTTCAGGTACTATGAAGACTTGCCCCTTCATAGTCACCTTGTGTAAGACCCTAAGAATATAGGCCACTAAGGTTACCATCGACAAAAATAAAGCCTGGGGGGACAGTCGACAGTTCGATCCACACGCAAGGGCAGGGTATCTAGCCCAAAATCAAATTGAGAGGCTTCCACTCATCATTGGGGTTATACCTTCAAGTGACCCCCGTAATACGTGCAATATCTACATTGATATCAACGAAGCAGGGTGAGTAACTCTATCAATATCAATGCGACCTCGGGTTTGACCCTTGTGTAAGAAGGGCTTCTCAGGGAAAAATGTTGTAAATGGGATTTGACACTCCTTAACACAAGATGCTATTGTGTGTTTTGTGCTTTGGAGAGTGTATCTCTCTGCCTATTCCAAATCTCTAGCCTAGCTAATTGTTGGTGTAATAGAGTCCTAGAAAAGAGTTACTAGTTAAATTTTAACATTGCGCAATATTATTAAGGGTTGTTGTTACTCAAAGGAAACGAAGATGAAACCGATGTTGTGTGAGACTCTGACCCAACAATTCATAGATAGGAATGAAGAGATATCAATTCTTGTTCAATGAATCCTATTTATAGGAGGGAAAGAGGAGTTTTCTGGAACAATCTTGAACTACGATATACAATCTTCTTTAAAATGCAATCTTCAACGAATCACGTAACAATGACAATTCTCTATTTGTTCTATTTCAATGATTGATTTCCAATATTTTCAAAATGAAAATGCTTTTAAAAAGATTTTTTTTTTTTACTTTTCAAAAAGAACCACCATGGTGGTGAAACTAAGGAAAACCAATAACTAACGAATAAGCAATAAACAAAACCCAAACCAATATTTCAATGGAGACAAAAATGATAAGCAGACAAGACTAGTCTTTTCAATTGCATGAGAACAATGATTTTCCAAGTAATGAGCGAATGAGAAAGACAAACAATCCCAACTTTCAAACCGATCACTGGCTCCTAACCAAACAAGTACTCAGATTCCAAGATCAGAGATTATATCCTTGCTAAGAAAAGTCAAGAGATGAGAGTTGAGAAAAAGATGGACAAGAAGAGCCTTTGATTTCTGAAGACTAATCGTGTACAAAATCCGCAGTCAAGAAACAATCAACTAGTGGCCCAAGAAGTTCTTTTCAGACCCACATACAGATCTGGCCATCTGAGCATACAAAAACCTTAATTCTAAAAAATTTAAAAATGGGTTCGCAGGCTATCAGCAATGTACAGTGCGAGAATGGATCATTCTCGCAGGCTGGCCACAAGCAGAGTGTGAGAATCTTTCACTGGACTGAAAGGTAGAGTGCGAACTCAAGGGATTCTCGCATGCCACTAAGGGGTTCAATGCGAGAAGGCTTGAAACTAGGAAAAAATTTGGAAAAAGACAAAAATTTTGAAGGGACTTCTGGACCCAGTGAGTCTATCAGGGTCTCCTGAAGACTCAAAGATTGATAGAAATGAAGAAAGGTAAGGCAAGAGAAAATGGCCAAGGAAAAACACCAAAAACCACTAAAAAATGGGTTGCATCCCTAGTGAATTCGCTAATTTTGTTATCAGACTAATTGGTAGGTGCGGACACTAACAGATCTTCGTAGATCCACCTAGATCTAGAACAAAACAGGACAGGACATGACTCTTTCCCTAAGTTACGACCATTGAATTAGCTAGTAAGGAGGAACAAGTGGCATACCTTTGTATCGCTTCCTTAAGTCTCTATTTCCCCCGCTTTTCTCCCGTGCTCTCGTGAGGTCAAGACCAAGAAAACACAAACCAACCAAAGTGAAGATAGCAAAATGTATTCAATCGTCAACTTATGCATATGATCAAG
Organism: Picea engelmannii; assembly: GCA_009831015.1. Lineage (NCBI taxonomy): Eukaryota > Viridiplantae > Streptophyta > Pinopsida > Pinales > Pinaceae > Picea > Picea engelmannii. Next base: position 139,297 of record ML821192.1, read on the forward strand.
GAATTACACAATAAAGTAAGAATGACTTTATGGGAAAATGACATGCCGTTGTATCATATTAATTGAAAGTAGAAGATACAACCTGATCGCCTTGATGTCGCAAGCTTCCTTTCGGTGACTCTTGGTTCCTTCTGTACTTGCATGAAGAAGATCCAATTCCTCTTGATAGACCTACTAGAGTCTTCAAGCTTCTGTTCAAGCAAGGTTCTTCACACAATTCCTTCACCAATTCTTCAATTAATCTTGCTTAACCTTTTCCATGAGAGTCCTTTCAATATATAGGAGAGGGTGAGATGGTTACATGGATGAGAATGATCCCACCAAATTAGAGAAGCCAGTAAAATGACAACCATACGAATGCCAACTCATTTTCTAGAATATTCCCTTCTAGAACCCTCGAGACTTCTTCTCTTTTCCAAGCTTAAAAACAAGTTCGCACCCTTTGTATAGAGAAACCTATGAGAAGTTCGCACCCTAGATGAAGGTGGCCTGCGAGAATGGGTCATTCTCACACCCTAGGCCATATGCAGCCTGCGAACTCACTTTGAAAATATGTTTTTTGGAAGGAGATAAATGCCACTTTTCTTAGGCGAAGGTTCTTGTTGGGAGCCTAAGTACACCATTATTAATACATCACCAAGATGACCAAAATCATGTGTAACAACTCCAAAAGGGGCTTATCCCAGCTAAGCGCCCTCTGTTTTAGCTTGTGATCCTATGCATATGCCTAATGACCAGGATCTAAGGGTGCACCCAGCCCAAAAGGGGATACTCTGTGTATTTTGTTAAAAATGGGTTTTTTAACTTTAGAAAAGCCCAGATTTCACTGTTTTGGGGATATTTTGGCCATTTGAAGGGGGATTTGATCCCAACAAGAGGCCAGATATTGGGCCTAAACACTATAAATTCAAGGATTTTTGATCTTGAAGGGAGACTTTTTGATGCAGGGTTTTGAAGGAGCAGTTTGTAAATTTTGGCCTTTTCTCATGTTTTGAGAGGCGTTTTTCTCATGTTGTTGAGAGGATTTTGACGGTGCGTGCATGAATCTGAGAAAGGAGGTCTTGTACAGAAGTCATGAAGCATGTAATGTAACATCAAAGAGCATTGTAGAGAACTTTAAGCATTTTAAAGAGAAATAAAGAGGTCGTCCACTTGGAAGCGGGCCCAGAGACGTAGCCAACGATTGGTGAACTCCGTTATCAACCTCTTGTCTCTATTTCTCTTTCTGTTTTGTTGTTCTATTCTCTTCATTTGCAACATGTATATTAATGGTTGATCTCTTTATTCATTAATAAGCATCAATTAAAAGTCACATTTGATATTTCGCAAACAAGATAATAAGTTTATGTATTTCGCATTCTTAACGATCCGATGCAATACCTTCATTTTTTTATCATTGTTTGACCATTTTTGGGACTTTGACAAGCTGGTCGAAGATAGAGTGCCCAGGCAGAGCGTAGATCATGGGATCTCACTGACTTTATGAAATTTTTGAGTTATTAGGGTTTACGTAACAGGCATGGGATGTCATCCCATGGGTTTACCCATGTTTAGGCATTTTTGTAATGTATAAATAAGTAGCTAAGCGATGTAAGAGTAGCCCAATGTGTGTGTATGCTTAGTGCAAGGGACCATTGGTTATGTGCATATTTTGTTGTGAGTATTGGTTTTGTGCAATAACGTGTTGAGACTTGCAAAGATAATTGCAAGTGATTGTAAGAAGGCTCTGTTCTTGATAGGAGTTGGCTTTGTGCCTTGACCTAACTCAGGGAAGGAAGATCTGGTGAGGTGCGCACAAATCTCCTGTCCTTTGTGGAGTTGGCTCTATGGCTTGGTGCATATGAGTAGAGGAATGTAAGAAGATTGAAGACTAATAATAAGAGAAGAAGATTGGTGGACGTAGCCCCACACTGGGGTGAACCACATATATCCTGTGTTGATGTTCTTTGTGCAATATTGTTGATGTTGTTTATGTGGCTATTTTCTTAGTGTTGTTGATGTTATGTATAATGAATGCATCTGATGTTGTAGCTTAGTGATTAATGATATGAATGAATGATAGATATGAACTGATGCTATGTGCTAAATGAGTAGATGTGTTTGATCTTGGTTATTATTACACTAATCTATATTTAGGGTTTTACCTGCGATGTGAATGAAAACCTAGATCTAATGCATGTTATTAGCTAAGTGCTCTGTCAAGTATTGTAATCATAGATCTGTGTCCCAGCTAGGTTGTAATCACCTGAGTCCTACAACCCCCCCTACCTCTACCTTGGGTGAGACTTCAGCTACTTCGTAGGTGTTGTTGAAAGGGTCTGTAGTTAGGGTTTTTTTGGTGTGTTGTTGAAGCGTTCAACCCTGGGTCTACCCCTTTGCCAACAAATGGTTCCATTGTCGGGACCTGAAACTGTGATTTTTGGGAACTGAAGAAAAGAAAAACCTATGTACGTAGATCTGTTTCTTTGGTGCACAACATTCTACTTGAAGCTATGTGCTAACAAAGAAAGAAAGGAATTCAATCTGAAGAGAAGAGGTAATATCTTAAAGCTTTGTGCTCTAGTTAAGGTAAGATAAGTGGAAATTTTTACTTCGAAAGTATGAATTTAGGTATGTTTGATAGATTTTGTCCTAGTCTGGAAACTAGGGCACAACTAGAAGAAAGATTTGATCTGAATAAATCTGATAAAGATAGTGAAAGATATGTTTTTCCTATGCATAGAAAGAATTTTTGGACTAATAAGTGGACGCAGGAACCTAGAAAGAATTTTTTGCAGGTCCAACACTGTGATCCTAGTGCACAGTATAGGAGAGGCTAGGGATCATTTAAAAGAAAGAGAGGATTGACACTATGTTATAACTATAGAAGATCGAGACATCTTGCTAATGAATGACCTAGTATAGGTCCTATTTGTGTTTGTTGTAAAGCTATTGGTCATGAGGTTTTGGATTGTCCAAGGATGATTGCTAAAGTTGAAAAGATGAACATGAGACAAGAAAAATATAAAGAAGGTAAAGAGGCTAAGGATGTGTTAGAGAACCAGAAAGAATCAGAGACTATGTTATTACAGTTGAAAGAAACATTGAATGATCACAGAGACACCAGTTTACCAGAGATCTTACAAGAAAAGCAGTGCATAGAAACAAGAATAGGAGACTTCGACATAGACTGTGTATTGGATGAATAAACACAAGTGAATATCATTCCAGAAAGCACTTGGGAAATTTTGGGAAATCCTGATATGGTTCCTTCATTGGGAAGGATAGGTTTATGTTGAAATTACTAAGACAACTGAGAGGGGGGGTGAATCAGTTGTTACTGTGCTTAAACAGTTTTAAGTATATTAACCATTTTTAATATTTCATCAAGTGACCATCAATATTATATATCATATGAACAACATAAATAATGAGCATCAATCACACATAAGATATACACAGAGACATATTTTCACGAGGAAACCTATAAAGGGACAAAACCTCTTCTTCTTCGAAATGATAGGAAATCTTTTAAGTTCTGTACATCATCTATGTTTGAGAACCAACTCAAAGTGAGGCTACAACCTCTATTTTACAAGCTCCAACTTGTTGAGAGAACCAACTCTCTAGTTTTTCTAGAACCCACTAGAAGGAAGCACCAACTCCCTGAGTGTTCCAGCATCGACTGGATGGAAGCACCTACTTCCACTTATACAAGCACCAACTTGCATATAGAAAACTATGTGTTTTCCCAAGCACCACCCTACCACCCTGTTTTTCTAGCTACAACTAGATGGAATATACAATTTCCAATATTCAAGCCTTAACTTGAATATCAGAGGACAACAGTCCTCCCTAGCCCCACCCTACCTCCCTGATTATAAATAAATGATTGAATAACCAACACAGATAAATCAATTCTTACCACTTCTTCTCTGTTCTATAAATCTGGTCTGCTTCTAACTATTCTGCAATTCTTCTCTTCCTCTGTCTGTTCTGCAATTCTGCTATGCTTCAAGCTGTTCTGCAATTTTTCTCTTGCTTCAAGATGTTCTGCAATTCTTCTCTTGCTTCTGTTTATTCCTCATCTGTTACTCATCTCTGAGTTTTATCCCACACTGCGCATGTTGTCGGTCTCACACTGCGCATAATGTAATTTTCCCTTTATTACAGTTCAACTCATTTTTCATTCAGAATGACCAACCTTCCACTGTCATTGCATTTTCATTTTATTCTATACCACCTATTCAGTTACACCTTGAATCTCCAAGAAAAGGCATCAACAACTGAATCGCCAACTGTCCAAGAATCATGATTCAGTTTTGCTAATTGAATCTCAACTGATCGATTAACTATGAGGTGAAACAATAACCCTTCGATCAAGTTTCCAATTAAACAACACCGTTGGATTAAATCCACATGATTTTGGGTTTATCTCATATGCCCACTAGTTGTGACCGAGCGCTAAACAGAATTTGAATTTCTTGATTTCGCATTCTGGCATTCCTGTGATGAAGGGCCTTGATACTCCAAGTCGCGATCGTCGAAACTCTGAGATTTAGCTTAGTATCGCTAGCTTATTCCCCTCACGTGACCACAAACGATGACCACAGGCTGTGCCAAAAGGCGCTTCGTATTTTGTGAACTTATGAACTTCATTGAGCCTAATCAATGGTCGAGATCTCCAATGATCCAATGGTCCAGATCTCATCGCGATCTCGCACATCACGATTCCTGTGATGAAGGGTCTCGATACTCCAAGTCATGATCACTTAAACTCCGAGATGGTGCTTAACACCGCTAGCTTCTTCCCTTCACATGACCACCGGTGGTGACCACAGGTTGCGCCAAAAGGCGCTTCGTATTTCATGAACTTATGAACTTCATCGAGCTTGATCAATGGTCAAGATATCCAATGATCCGATGGTCCAGATCTCATCGTGATCTTTCATATCGCGAGTTCCCACACCATGCTCCATTGAGTCCTCTAATGTGCAAGTCAACGAAATTCCGATCACTTGCCACATGTCCTATGACTCCAACGGTCAGGATTGTTATCACGATTTCACAACTTCACGAGCCTTCATAATTCCTGATCAATGGTCCACAAACTTGATGATTCGACGGTCCATATCTTTTCGTGATCTCGCATATCGCGAGTTCTGTGATGAAGGGTCTTGATTCTTCATGTTGCGATCGACGAGACTCTGAAAAAGGAGCTTAACTCGACTAGATCCTTCCCTTCATGTGACCATCGGTGGTGACCAGGCGCTTATCCACAAAGCACTTCACAATTCACAACTTCAGGACTTTGTAGGCCCGCTTCATATTGCATGTAAAGACCGTGCTCCTTCTTATGGATCCAACGGCGGTCGGTCTTCGGGCTTAGATATGACGCCTGAGATCTATTTTCTTCTACTGTGAACTCCTATCTGAATTCAAATCTGATGGTCATCGGGAAGTCTGAATGAGATCCAACGATCATTGTTTCTCTTCATTGTTGATCTTTCCATTGTCATGCTATTATTGTTGTGCTATTGATCATGTTGATCTTCGCCATCAATGACAAACACGCATACTCTGCCTCTATCTGAAAAGATGCCAATGATCTCCCCTTTTGGCATTGATGGAAACACTTGAAAAAAATGCAACTATACCACTGTAGCATCCTTGAAATTACCACCACTGTAGAATCCTTGAAATTAACACACTTTCTCCCCCTTTGACATCAATGTCAAAGAAGAAACACATTCCCCATGAGTTGTTGCGATACATACTCCCCCTGTCAACTATAAGCAGTTTAGAAATACAACATATATTCAATAAGTACTCTCCCTGACCAGGTGAATAGATTAGACGAAAGAAGTTATAACCCCCAACTTTTGACAAAGATATCCAAAAGGGGTCCCTGCTAACGATATAGTAAAGATATCAACTATCTGTTCTGTGGAAGGAATATAATTCACTTGAACAATTTTGTTTGTAACTTGGTCTCTAAGAAAATGGTATTTTATTGGTATGTGCTTAGATTTTGAATGAAGTACATGATTCTTAGAGAGACTGATGGCACTGGTGTTATCACAGTGAAGTGGAATGGGATCAGTGTAAGTTACCTTCAAATCTACAAGAGTTTGTATCATCCATAAAAAATTTGTGCAGCAAGTAGCAGAAGCAATGTATTCTGCCTCTGTAGTTGATAATGAAATGGATCCTTTCTTTTTACTAAGCCATGCTACTAATGAGTCACCCAGGAAGAATGCTCCTCAACTAGTGCTTTTTCTCTCATCAACACAGTTTTCCCAATTGACATCTGAATAAGCAGTTAACTGAAAGTTGTGATTTCTGGGATACCATAGACCATAATTCATTGTGCCCTTCAAGTACTTGAATATCCTTGTTACCACTACTAGATTACTTTGTTTAGGAGCAGACTGATAGCGACCTACCATTCCAACAACTTGCATTATATCAAGACGGGAAGATGTGATGTACAGAAGACTGCCTATCATTGATTAGTATATCCTTTGATCAACATCAGGTGACATATCATCTTTACTGAGCTTGCAACCAACCACCATAGGTGTACTAACATGAGAGGAATCCTCCATCTAAAATTTCTTCAACATCTCTTTCAAATATTTTTCTTGAGAGATAAATATTCCTGTACAACTTTGATTTACTTGTAAACCAAGAAATATAGTTCTCCTATCATGGACATCTCAAACTCTGTTTGCATAGAGTTAGAAAACCACTGGATAGATGATTCATTAGTACAACCAAAAATAATATCATCTACATAAACCAAAACAACTAGTAGATTATCACCTTTAGACTTAATGTAGAGATTGTTGTCAACAGTACCTTTCTTGAACCCTTTGTCTTGTAAAAATTTGTCCATTCTATAATACCAAGCTCGTGGTGCTTGTTTCAGTCCATATAAGGCCTTCTTCATCTTGCAAACATAATTAGGATTATCTTTCAAAGAGAATCCTTCAAGTTTCTCCATATATACTTCTTCATCTAGATCTCCATTAAGAAAATCTGACTTAACATCCATCTGATACACTTTAAAGTTCTCATGGCATGAATATGCAAGGAACATTCTGATGGCTTCCAATCTTTCCATTGGTGCAAAAGTTTCATCAAATTCCTGACCTTCAACTTGTACATACCCTTTACAGAGCAATCTGGCTTTATTTCTAACAACTTTTCATTTTTCATTCATTTTATTTTTGAACACCCACTTGGAACATATTACATTCTTGTCTTCAGGTCTAGGAACAAGCTCCCAAGTATTGTTCTTCTCAATCTGATCAAGCTCTTCATTCATAGCTCTAATCCAATCATCATGTTGGCTGGCTTCATAAAAAATTTTAGGTTCAGTCATAGATAAAAAGACAACATGAGATTGTTCTGAGTCTTTAATCAATTTCATTCTTGTTTGAACTCCTTTATTTATATCTCCAATTATCTGATTTTCAGGATGATTCTTTCTAACAGTTCTGAGAGGTGAGTTTGTTTCTTTCTACTAATTTATGTCAGCCTGAGTATTTGTATCTTCATTTGATTCATATTCTTCTCTTTCTGATCCTTGGACCTGTTCATCTTCGTCTTCAACTATATCTTTTGTGCTTGGTTCAACAATGCTTACATTCCTGACTGGGATTTCTTCATCAACTTTTATGTCTATACAATCAACCAGTTTATGCAGCCTCTTATTGTAACATCTGTACCCTTTACAGTTTGTAGCATAACCCAATAATATACCTTCATCAGCGTTGTCATCATATTTGCCAATATTTTCATCATTATTCTTAATGTAACATTTACTGCCAAAAACTTTAAAATGTTTGATTGAAGCAGGTCTTCCAAACCATAGTTCATAAGGAGTCTTGCACTCTGTGGTCTGAGATGTGCTTTGTTAAGGATATGAACATCTATATGAATTGCTTCCACCCAATATGTCTGAGGTATGTTCCTTTTGATTCATCATTGATCTTGCCAATTGTTGTACTGATCTATTCTGCCTCTCAACAACTCCATTTTGTTGTGGAGTCCTTGGAATTGTGTACTCTCTTTTGATTCCATGTTTATCATATAACTCTTTGAAGTTCCATGAGATAAAATCTCCTCCTCTATCAGACCTTACTTCCTTCAATCTTTTTCTTGTTTGATTCTCAGTTAGAGACTTAAACACTTTGAATTTTTCAAATGCTTCAGATTTTTCCTTCAAAAAGGAAACCCATGTTAGTCTAGAATAATCATCAATAATAAACATGAAATAATTTTCTTTTCCTGTACCTTCTTTCCTTGATGGTCCAACTAAATCCATATGTACCAACTGGAGAGGTTTTTCTGTTGAAGGAAAGTTTTTAGATTTGAATTGAGTGCGAGTAAGTTTTCCTATCTGGCAAGGTTTACAAACAGAGTTGTATGGCTTTGATATCTTCAAAAGATCTTTTACTGCCCCATTGTTTCTGAGATTGATTTTATGATCAAAATTTAGGTGTCCAAGTATTCTATGCCATAGCCAAATTTCATCATATTTTCTTAAGTGGCATTCTTCTTTTTCTTCTTTTAACACATAGACATTGTTTTCTATTCTTATCCCTTTTGCAACTAGCTGTCATGAATTCACAGATTTTATTCTACAATCTTTAGAGGTGAAAACGACTTCACATCCTTGGTCACAGACTTGACTGACACTAAGAATATTATGTTTCATACCTTCTACAAACAACACATCTTGATATTTCCCTTTGCCATTACTCAAACTCACCATTCCTTTACCTTTTATTTTTCTTGGTACATCATTTCCAAAAGTTACATTCCCTGATTTTCTTTCACTTAGAGTTAGAAACTTACTTTTGTCTCCAATAATATGTTTGGAACATCCACTATCAATATACCAGGGATTCTTTTCTCTTTGGTATGATAACACGAGTCTACACTTGTCATCTTCTTTCTTCTTCCAAATCTTGAAATTTTCAGCAATAGGATTCGAATTTGGCTTTAAATTCTTTTAGCGACAATCTACAACTTTATGTCCATAGTTATGATAGATGTAACATTATGGTTCACTAAATAACAAATCATAATGATTGTTACTCTCATAACTATTGTTATGTTTCACCTGTGTCCTTTTCCCAGTGATGGCCTTTCTAGCTAAGAGCTTTATCCTTGGATCTGCTTTGTAAATCTTTAGGTGGCCGTTTGTAGCTTTGTGGCCGAAGTTATGACATTTATAGCACTCAATCTCATTGTTCAATAGATCAAAGTGATTGTTTTAAGGTTGTCTACTCATTGTCTGTTGTGGCAGATATTTATTCCTTGGAAATCTTAATTTCTCGTGTCTAAGTCTCAAGGAACAATTTACATCTTTTTGACCAAAGTTAGAACAATAGAAACAATATCCATGGAAAAGATCTTTGTACGTGCAACATGGTTGTCTTCTTTGAGTATGTCAATTTCTTCCATGCTAATGATTTCCTTGAGAAGGGAGTGTATTATTTCTTTGTTCTACAGATTCAGTTTTGGTACCTTTTTCTTTACTCCTCTTGGGCAGTTGATTATCTCCTTTTGCTTCTACGGGTTTGTTGGTGTCATTGGTTGTAGATTTGACAAACTTGATGGTTTCATTGTTGCTTGGCTGACCAATACTTGATCCCTCTTCATAACCCGAACCTATTTTCAACTTTGGATTCCTTTGCTGATTCAGAATGGTGGCTAATCCTTCTGAGGCTTTGATACTTGACAGGTTCTGATGATACAAGGATTGAAACTTCTCCAACTCTTTCCTAGTTTTCACTACTTCTTCTTCCAGGGCTTCAGATCTTGCCTTATTTTTTGATAACTGTTGTTTCTGAATGTCCTCTATTTTATTTTCCTCTTCTAATTCCACTTGTAGCAGGGCAAATTCTTCATTAGGTTTTTTTCTACCTTTCTTGAACTGTATCAACAATTGTTTTTGCTTTCTCTTCTTAAGTCTGAGTCTATCAATCTCTTCCAAAGCGCTGATCAGCTATCTTTCCAAGTCAACCACAGCTTCTTCATCATTATCATCATTGCCTATGATTTCATTATCATAATCATCTTTGGCCATAAGCATGAATTCATTTACCTTATCTTCACAGGAAGAGTCACTATCGATGTCTTCTGAGGAGTCATCATTGTTTATACATAAACTTTTCTTCTTATCAAATCTTCTGGATTTGTTCTTCTCTTCACCTTCAGAGTTCTGTTCCTTCTTCTTATGTGGAAACTTATTTGCAAAGTGACCTATCTTTCCACAGTTAAAACATTTGAAGGGCAACTTGCCTTGGTACTTGCCTGATCCTTTCTTTAACCTTCTCACACATTTTTCCTCAATATCATCTAAATATGAATCAGTATTCTTGTCTTCTTTAAAAGATGCTTCTATAGTAATGGATTTATCTTTGTTGATTCTCATTTCATATGCATTCAATGTTCCTAGGATTTTATCAATAGATAGAGTTTTAAGATCATTTAGTTCTTCTATTGCAGAGACTTTTGGATTAAATTTATCAAGCAAAGATCTTAAAATATTCTAAACTAAAATTGATTCTTCAATCTTCTCACCAAGACCCTTCATGGCATTCACAAGTTCTTCAACTCTTAAAAAATACTTGCTAACTGTTTCATATTCATTCATCTTTAGTTGTTTAAACTTCAACCTAAATGTTTGAAGTTTGGCATCTTTTACTTTCTCATTTCCTTCATAGATGCTAAAAAGTTTATCCCACATTTCTTTGGCAATTTGAAGATGCATCACCTTTACAAACTCAGATTTTTCAAGTCCATTCAAGATAGCATTCAATCCCTTAGCATTAAAGCTAAATTCTACCTTATCATCCTTGGAAGCTAGCACAACAGGCTTTATGTATCCAGTCTCTACTACATCCCAAACATCAGCACCTAAGGCCATTAGGTATGTTCTCATTCTAACCTTCCAGAAAGAAAAAATTGTTCCATCAAATAAAGGAGGCTTACTCGCTAAAGTCCCTTCATGAATTTTCATGTTTAAGCTTACAGATCTACCTTTAAATAAAAGGAACCCACTCAGATACCAATTATTGGACAACTGAGAAGGGGGGGTGAATCAATTGTTATCGTGCTTAAAAAATTATGCTTATTTTAAACTCTTTATAGAGAACTCAATGACCATCACAATAATGCAGGGAGGTAAGCAATAGAACATACAACATCAGTCACACATATGAAATATAAAGAGACAGATATTTCTTGAGGAAAGCCATAAAGGGTAAAAACCTCTTCTTCTTGGTATGATAAGTAATCTTTACATTTTGTACATTATCATACATATGAGCTCCAACTCATTGTGAGGCTACAACCTATATTTTGCAAGCTGCAACTTGCTAAGAGCACCAAATCTCTGTTTTCTCTAGCACCTACTAGAAGGAAGCACCAACTCCCTGGTTTCTCTAGCACCCACTAGAAGGAAGAACCAACTCCCTGGTTTCTCTAGCACCCACAAAAAGGAAGCACAAACTCCCTAAGTGTTCTAGCACCAACTGGATGGAAGCACCAACTTCCAGTCACACAGGAACCAACTTGTATAACAGAGAACAAGAGTTCTCCCTTGCACCACCCTACCAGCCTGGTTTCTTTGGCTGCAACCAGATGGAAGATACAAATCCCTATGTTCAAGAACCCACTTGAACCTCTGAGGAAAATAGTACTCCCTATCACCTCCCTACCACGCTGAGATATTAAGTTTGTTATTTATAAATTAATCACAATGATACAATATTTATCAATGGCTTACTAGTCTCATCATTGTTTTGCTACACTTCTGTTCTCTACCTGCATCAATGTCTTATTGCACAGTTTCCTTACACTTTATGTTCTTATGCCTTTTATGCTCTGTGCACCATGTCCCTTCTATGCACCATTCCTCTTCTGTGCATTTCTGTTGCTGCACTCTACCTCCTTCTTCACACATCAATCACTCTCAACAACAACCCAATCTCTTCTCTGTTCTACGTTTTTATCCTCTCTATGCATCTTCTCCATCCTCTATCCACAATGCTTCTGCATGCACTCCCCATGTCGAGTGCTCTTCTTGATCATAATTGCAACTCTTCAGCTTCTCTGGTGGTTAAACCCATGCATCCATCATCATTGGGTGTTATGCCAATATTCCTTAGCCTCTCCAGCAGTCGAGACTCTTCATCTTCTCTATCATAGTTGAGATCATTCCCTCTGTTGTAGTTCCAGGCTCCAACGGTCTTAGATATGTCAATAGCCTCTATGAACAATCTTCATTCCACTGGGAGATTCCTCGAGACTCTTTATCTTCTCTGGCAATCACTCTGAAGTCTCTTCGAGTCCTCTAACAGAAACCATCAGCCCTCTATAGCAGTTACACTGTGAACCTCCAAGAAAACTCATCAGCAACTGAATCGTAACTGCTCAATTAACTGCAAAGAGAAACAATAGCCCTTCGATCAGATTTCCAAGTATCCAACACTGTTGGATTACAAGCACAGGGTCTCGCGTTGATTTCACCATTTCGCATTTTGGCATTTCGACATTTTAGCATTTCAACATTCTTGTGGTGAAGTTTCTTGACACTCCATGTCACGATCCCTGAAACTTCGAAATGGATCTTGGTTGCACTAACTCCTTCCTCCATCTTCTGCAAATGTGACAACTGACTGTGACCACAGCCTACACCAAAAGGTGTTTTCGCATTTCAGCATTTCAGCATTTCGACATTCCTGTGGTGAAGTTTCTTGACGCTCCATATCACAATCTCTGAAATGGAGATTATCTTCGTGCTCGCTCCTCCCTTGAGCCTTCGTTGATGTGCCCATAGGTTATGACTAGGGGCCAATTCTGAACATGCATTTTGCATTTCATGTTTCAGGGATTCTGTGAGGAGTCGTCTCGACTCTCCATGTCCCAAACTCCAAAATGGAGCTTGTCTCTTCGATATATTCTCTACAGCTCTTTGACGATGTGACCATCGATGGTGACCAAGCGCTTATCCATAAAGCGCTTTCGCAATTTCACATTTTTCAACTTCGGGATTCCTGTGATGAAGAGTCTCGGCACTTGACTCCTCCAACTCCCAATATCCGAAACTCTGAAATGGAGTTAGATCAACATATTTTGGCATTTTACATTTCGTCGCTTCGGGACTCCTGTGATGAAGAGTCTCGACACTTAACTCCTCTAACTCCCGGTATCCTAAACTCTGAAATGGAGTCAGATCAACGTATTTATGCGTTTCACATTTCGTCGCTTTAAGACTCCTGTGATGAAGAGTCTTGACACTTGAATCCTCCAACTCCCGGTATCTGAAACTCCAAAATGGAGTCAGATCAACGTATTTTGGCATTTCTCATTTCACCGCTTTGGGACTTCTCTGATGAAGAGTCCCAACACTTGACTCCTCCAACTCCCAGTATCCAAAACTCCGAAATGGAGTCAGATCAACATATTTCGACGTTTCTCATTTCACCGATTCAAGACTCCTGTGATGAAGAGTCTCGACACTTGACTCCTCCAACTCTCGGTATCTGAAACTCTAAAATGGAGTCGGATCAACGCTTTTGATCTTGCCATGCAATCATCGTTGCACTGCTAGTCTTGATCTTTTCCATCAATGACAAACACGCATACTCTGCCTCTGTCTGAAAACATGCCAACAACCTCTTCTTCCTCCCCTTGTCTTACATTGTTGTGATCCCCCTGACCATCCATACTGGTTTTGTTTCCAAAAAGAGAGTACCTAGGTGGTTTTATATTTGAAGAGAACAAGGTTTCCTTTTGATGGAAAGGTCTTTCTACTAATTGGATGTCTGGGACTCTACTCGAGTCGGTTGAGATTATTGGTGCCAAATTTTCTGTGTCAATTTGAGAGATAATTACGTTGGTTGAACTACCAAACAAAATATTCACTTGTTCAGGGTCTATGATGCCTTCAAAGTTAGGATCTCCTGGTGGTGGTGTAAAAGGAAAGGTTGTTTTGTTTGGTTCTGCAGAAGACTCGAGTGGTCAAGACTCTTGTTCCACTATTACTGATGCTTCAATTTTCTATTCTATAATGCTCCATGTTTTAGTCTCTTCAGAGACTAATTTAGTTCTTTGGGTTGAGCTAGCTCCTGTTTTTTGGTATCGGTCTGTGGAATTTATGAGTGGAACATTCCTTCCCCCAAAAAGGTTGGAAGTAACATTGGTTGAAAGATCTGATTTAGATTTAATGTATCTACCTTTTGGGTCTCCAGGTCCGTTCATGAAAGCAAACAAAAACTACCATTGGGTTTGGGGGAGCCTGCAATAACAGATGCACGGGTTCTTACCTCTCGTCTTAAAGTTCCCCTACCACCAATCTAATTCTAAGGTTTAGAAATGATCTATTTTCTAACTATTTCCTACCTTGAGAGAACTCCTCGGCAACGATGCCAAAAATGATGGGTGTTATATATGCACTAAAACACACTAAAAACCCTCAATTAAATTGTCAAACCGGTGTAAGTAAACTTAGAGTTGTAGCAATATATATGCCAAGGTAGAAGGCTAGAGGTAGTATAGTATAACTAAGGAAGTGGCTATCTAAGGGCTAATCTATTCAAGAAAAAACTATTAATGAGCAAACCCTACTAAGAAACTCAAAATATGTACCCTAAGTAACCTTTAAACAAAGGATCGATGGATAGTCTTAAGAAGGCAAATGAAAACCCTACTTAAAGAAAACTAACTTAATCATAATGATAAGCAAAATTAAACTATCTACCTAATAAGCAATAACAACATCAAACTACTTTAATTAACCTACTCAAATTCAACAAGAAACTATCCTATGAAAGCAAGTAAATAGACAAGCAAGCAACTACTTTATTAAAGCAAATAAACAAGCTAGCGAACAACTAACTAACCTATGATAACTTCTACAGTAAGTAAACTAATTAATATCACTCAATAAGAAACTAATTAAACTAAGAAACACGTGAACTCTATTCTTAAATTAATCTTCACAACTACTTCTAATTTATGAAAGGAAATCTACTGAATTGAAAGCATTATGATAACAAAAGTAATTAACAACTAATCTTTAGCCTATGATAAGCAAACTATTCCTTAATCTACCAA
>ML821193.1:0-15918 GCA_009831015.1 Picea engelmannii
TTTTATTGTTTAATTTTATTACTTGCTTATAGTAAATCTTTGGAACTTATGAGGTAAAAATGTATGGTTTTAATTTGTTGATTATTGTTATAAACCTTTAATAAATCTATGATGAAAATGGACTAATTCTCTAGTATATATGGGGTCAATATAATTCGATGATATTTGTAACATAATTAGAATATATAATTTGTATATTAATGTACTTATATTTCTTCAGTGGATTTTGTTGTAAATATAGGAAATCCCAATGCCAACACCTGAAGAGAGTCAAAGGATGGTTTCTAGGTTAAGGTATGCATGGGAGGCATTGGTCAATACTGATGGGAAATGTTATTGCCCTTGCAATCAATGTAGGGGATTAAAAAGAACAAGACTTGTAAGGAAAATAGTTGAAAGACATTGTTTTGTGTATGAGCATAGTGAAGGGGGGCATACATTTCATACCAAGGTAAGTTATTCATTATATATGTCTTTGTATTGATTCTATTTATAAAAAAAATTGTTTTTTTTTAATTTTTGTTATATACACTAATGTTATTGATTGTATATAATTGTAAAGATAAATTATTCTAGGTGTTTCTCGTTGGATAAATATCTTCCAGGTAGTAGTAGAAATATTGTTGTACAAGATGTGGAAGATGGTATGAATATTGAAGATCACGTCAATCCTATGGAAGAAGATGGCACCGATAATATTGTTGAGCTGGATGATGGGACAAATATATTTATCCGAGACATCTTTGCTCCTATCGATGAGCAAAACGATGATGTACCTTTGCTTGAGAAGGTAGAACAACCCCTTTATGAAGGCTCAAGAACAAATATTCTCTCTGTTATAATGTTGTTGGTGAACTTGAAGGTATTGAATGGGTTGTCAAACACTTGTCTCACACAGATCCTAAGGTATGTAATATAATTCGACACATATTATACGTAAAGGTGGAATTTATTTTTCTCTATTTTTAGTGTCAATTTATGTGTAAATTAAGGATGCAATATTTTTTATTACTATTATTTACATTAACTAATTTTTTTTATGATGATTTTAGGGGCTAAATTTCGTAATTGGGCTAATTTTGCATGGTTTTTCCCCAAAAAAGATTCGTTAATTTTTATTTTTTCTAAAAAACATTCATCCAAATTCCATAGAATGAAATTATTTAACCTTAAAAATCGCCAAAATTTTATAGAAACTATATAAAATCCTTCGAAATTTCAATATTTTTACAAAAATATCGCCAAACAATTTACATTTTGCATATTACGAACTAGTAAGATTAGCCCATGTTTCTACATTTTAATATAAATTTCCATCCTTAAAATCATCCCTATTAAATTTCCATCCTTAATAGCCCAATGTAGATTGTTAGGTGAATTTTTCTTACCACCATCAAATAATTTACCTTGCACATACCAAGAGATGTGTGCCATTATGAAAGATATTGGAATGGAGTATTAGGATATTGATGCATGTCTGAATGATCATATTATAAATTATGGACAATATGCATTAGAAAAGAAATGTCTGCAATGTCAAATTGGTAGATAAATAACCGATCAAGTAACAAAAAAGGTACCTCAGAAGGTTCTTCGTCATATTATGATAATTCCAAGTTTGTAACGATTGTTTAGGTGCCAAATAATTGCATAGTTTATGGATTACCATGCATGGCACATAAGTGAAGATGGTATTCTTCGAATGCCTGTGGATGGTTCTGCATTTAGGAACATCAAAGAAATATGGCCAATTTTTAAAGAAGAACCTCGTAATGTTAGGCTTTCATTGGAAGTTGATAATGTCAATCCATTTGGTGAGCTCAGGTATATTTACTCAGTGTGGCATATTTTTGTTATAAACAATAGCATTCCTCATTGGATGTCAATAAAGAGGAAGCACACAATTTTGGCAATGATTCTTCCAGGTATTTGTTTACAAAATTGGTTTGAACATTGTATTTTTGGTTTTCTTATTCATTGCATAATTAATTATATATACAACGTAGTAATTATGTGTACTTTCACCCAATTAGGTAAGTACCAAGTGAAATATATGAATGTATATGTTGAGCCTCTTGTTGATGAGCTGCTAAAGTTATGGGCTAGTATCACTATGTACAACATCTCTAGACCAATAGGGAAAATGAAATTTCAATTCCATGGAATACTTACATGGACAATTCATGATGCCCCGGGGCTAACACATTTTTTTGGTATGTAACATATTGATGGACATTAATAGTATATAATTTTATGAAAATACGATGCATGCTTCTTAAATATCAATTCTTCGTTATATAAATAATACTGACATTAATCGATATAATATTGCAGGTCTTCAAACAAAGGGTAAATTTGCATGTCAAGTTTGTGCTCCTAGGATGAAATTGCATCATTCAATAAGTTTAGGAAAGGAGGTATTTGATGAGTATAGGAACTTCCTCCCTAAGAACCATAAGTATCAAACTACAAGAAAACATCTTTTCAATTTGAAATAAGAGACTAGAATAAAAATCACAAAGCATGACACCTCACCTATGGAAGTTGGAATATAGTATATTAAACCATCAAGGTAAGCATTTACTCTATGTGTATCCATATATATTAATGTTTAACTATTTTAGTTTCTATCAAATTATGTTTATTGTATCTAACAATTATTGTTTCAATCTCATTAAGTAATTTTCATAAATGTTGATCCAAAAAGGATCCAGAGAAGTCTAAGGATAACTTAGAATTCGCAGAAGCACCTCAAGAATCTTAGAATGGCCTCAGCAGACAAAGAAGAGGAAAAAAATCAAAATCCTCAAAACTCAGTGAAATTGGTATCATCCTGAAGAGTGCGTCGCAAGCTTTCCAACGAATTTAAACAGAGTTACAGATCAAAAGATATTCACGATCAAAGTTTTGGTCAACCTAGCCCAATGAGTAGGGATGAGTCAACATCTGTACTGTTGACGTTAGTATTCGTACATATGACGTCAACGTATGTATAGGGTACATGGCACATGCAGAGGGAGACACGTGTCATGACGATATCAGCATGATGATGTGGAAGCACCATAGGATGCCACGTGTCACTCATTTTTGGTCAGTCTGTGGACCAATGGAAAAGTGCCACGTGGCAATCCATACAACCACGTGGCAGACCATACAACCACCCGGTAGGTGATGTGGAAAGCTAATGCGACAAGGATGAAGTGGCATGACCGTGTAGTGTGGTGACGTGGGCCAATGAAAGGCCTCCATGTGGCCGAGTCATGGGCTGCCACGTGGCAGCGGGAAATGCACAATGAGGTCCAACAACCGAACTTTTAAAAAAAAGGCAAGGTTGGCTAGCACCAACCCCCAATCCGCCAATTTAATACATATCCCGCCATATCCGACTAGCTACAACAAAAAATCTGCCAAACATATCTTCACCACTAAATTTAGCAGAGGTTCTATCCAGATGTTCCACAGTTAAAACAAACAAGCCAAAGGGAGGAGGCCCATGGGTTTGACCCTGGGAACTCCCCCAACCAAACACCTAAATAATACTCTGCCAAACGACCAAGTTGTTAACTCTGTCCAACATTAAATTTTAAAAGTGGTATTTTCCAATGCATGGGAGAGAGGAGCAGGGGCATGCAACGGTACGACCGAGAACATTTTTGGAGGCAAAGTTTTGTGAATCTATTACAGGTTGCAAGCACGAAAACCGAGACAACATTTCTCTTGGGCCTGAAAGTGCCAGACTCAGATCGATGTGCAGAGACAGTCGTTTTTGGGTAATTTGATGCCATGAATTTAGTGGTGTTTTTTTTCTAGTATGAGCAAAGCTTCTGCAACTTAACTCCACTATGAGGTATACTTATGTATTTTTCCAAATTATTTTGTTGAGTTAATAAAAGGGCCTACCCATTTGAGAGCAGGACTCGGAGACGTAGTCCACCAGGGACGAACCATGTTATCAAGTTTTTTTGTTCATATCTTATTCTTAAGTCTCTTTATCATTGAGATTTCCTTATTTATGGTGCATTTCGGTTTATGCTCATGTAATACAATTCTTTAATAAGTCACATTAATGAAAATATCCTAGATCATGTTGGTATCAAAGCATTCATCTTTGACTTGAATTGTTGAGTGTGAATGCTTACTAGGGCCAAGCATAAACAGGGTGAAGGAGCACTTAATATTTTCAACCCCGAAGTTGGTTGTGCATCCCGAGGGAAGAAAATGGATGAAGAGGACAAGCGTGATGAACATGAGAAAAAATTCCATATGGTCTTCTATCTCATGTCATATATGGTCGAGAAAATGTATGGAGATTACGAGAAGAGAATGGAAAAGAAAGGGAAGAAAAAGGAAGCATCAACGGATGAAAATGATTTAGTGAATCAAGGGGTTGGAGGAGACCCTACTGAGCCTCCATCTTGACCATCGAGTTCTATCTCTTCTTCCTCTGATCATTCTCATCATTCTCATCATTATAGCCATAAAGATTCTTTTAAGAAACCATTATCAAAGCTTGATGTAAAATTTTCTTTACCTATGTTTAATGGAGATGTTAATATTGAAAAGATAGATAACTGGATTCGACAGGTTGAAGTATATTTCTATGTTCAACATATTGATGAAGAGGAAGTTAAAGTGCCATTGGCCTCTCTTCAGTTGGAAGGCACCGCTCTCAAATGGTGGGAGAGAAAACTTCGGGATAGAATTAAGTGTGGTAATCTTCTTTACTCATGGTCGGAATTTAAATCAGCAATAAGGAATCAATTTTACCCACTGGGTTGCAATGATGGAATGGAAAAATTTAAGACAAAGTAAAGGTCAAACTATCCAAATATTCACAGAATAATTTAGGAAAAAATATATTGCATTAAACATTCCTTTAGATTCTTATGAAACTTTAATGAAGTATATTGGTGCACTTCACAGTTATATTCGTCATACTTTACTATTTTTTAACCCCACTAGTCTTGAAAAAGTTTATGTGCAAGCCACTCACCTTGAGAACAGGGGAAAGCATGTTCAAGAAGATCCCACAAAGAAACCTTCCAAATTCCCACATAAGAAATTTAAAGGAAAGTTTCAAAGGAAGGACAAAAATACTGCCACTGTAAAGAGGGAAGAAGGAAATCCATCTTGCACACATTGCAAGAATAATGGTCATGATGATGAACATTGTTGGAAATTACATCCAGAGAAAAGACCGAAACAATTCAGTGGAAGGGGAAGAGAAAGATCATTGCTACAGTGCAACAAGATCTTGGTTCTGATTCAGGAGACGAGGAAAAGATCACAACAGTTGGAGTACAAGGTAAATATTCCCTTCATGCTAGTTCAAATTCCAATACTAAATCTCATGTTGATGAAAGAAAGAGGAATGAATTATTTCATATAAGATTTGTATCTAAGCACACTAAGATAGATACATTGTTTGATCCGGGTTCCCAAGTAAACTTGATATCTTAAGCACTTGTCAAAAATATGGGTCTTGAAACTAAACCACATCCAAAGCCTTATCCTCTTGGTTGGGTATGTGATAAATAAAAACTTAATGTCACCAAGTAGTGTAGGGTCATATTTTCTATTGTTTCAGAGTTTATTGATGAAGTGGATTTGGATGTTGTATCACTTGATATATGTGGAAAAGTGCTAGGGAATCCTTATCTTTATGATAGAAATGCATTTTTCTTGCGTTATGAGAATAAATATAAACTTATTAAAGGGAGAGTGGAATGTATTGTTAGATCCCACAACATGAAGGTAAATGCAACACTTGTTAGTGCGAGACAAATGAAGATACTCATAAACACTAATAAGAGATATGTACTCATGGTTGTAAGAGAAAAGGATGTTGGAACATATGATGCCTTCCAAGGATGTGATCCTTCTCATAAGAAAGAATTAATTGATATTGTTTCTAAGTATGATGACATCTTTCAAGAACTGGATAGATTACCTCCTAAGAGGGAAATCCAACATGAAATACATCTTCAACAATATTCTCCTCTTCCTAATATGGGCATGTACAGGATGTCATTTGTAGAGATGACAGAAATAAAAAAGCAGGTACAAGGCTTATTGGATCAAGGGGTCATCATGCCTAGTTCATATCCTTGTGGTTCTTCGATCATGATGGTGCCAAAGAAGGATGTCACATGGTGAATGTGTGTCGATTATTGACCCTTAAAAAAAATCACGGTGAAAAATTGATACCCTCTTCCTTGTATAGATGATTTACTTGATCAATTAAAGAATGTTGTTGATTTCACTCAATTGGATTTGTGTAGTGGATACCATCAGATCAGGGTTGCAGAACAATATGCATGGAAAACTACCTTTAAAACCAAACAGGGATTGTTTGAGTGGTTAGTTATGTCGTTTGGGCTTTGTAATGCTCTGACAACCTTCGTGCGTGTGATGAATGATGTATTCAGGCCATTTCTAGATGATTTTGTAATTGTATATTTAGACAACGTTCTTATATTTAGTAGGACTTGAGATGAACATGTACGACATATAAAGCAAGTATTGGATAATTTTCAAAGGGAAAATTTGTATGTAAAATTGTCCAAATGTTAATTTGGCAAGACTGCACTAGTGTACTTATGTCATATTGTAGGAGGAGGACAATTGAAAATTGATCCTTCCAAGGTTGATGTAATTGTAAATTGGCCTAAGCCCATAACTGTAACTGAAACATGGAGCTTCTTGGGTGCAGTTCAATATTGGAGGAGATTCATAGAAAATTTCTCTTTCATCACAGCTCCTTTGCATGCCTTAACTAGTGTGAAGAACACTTTTCAGTGGGGAGGAAAGAAACAAAAATCCTTCGACACTTTGAAGGAAAAGACCAGTACCACACCAATATTAGCACTGCCAAATCTTCAACATCCTTTTGAGATCAAGACAGATGCCAGCAGATACGCCATGGGTGCAGTATTGATGCAATATCGTAAGCCTATTTGTTACCACTTTGGAACTTTTAACCAAGTTGTTGTTAATTATCCTACATATGATAAAGAGTTGTATGCATTAGTTCAAAGTGTAAAGAAATGGAAGCACTACTTGTTAGGGAAGGAAACAATCATACATATAGATCATCAACCCTTACAATATCTCCAATCACAAACCAAACTGCAACAATCTCGGCATTATAGGTGGATGGGTTTTCTTCAACAGTTTCATTTGGTAATCAAATACAAAAAGGGTACAAGTAACAAGGTAGTTGATATTCTTTCTAGACCTCCTATTGTTGCTTCTATTATTTTGAAGAATGCTTCTTTATCTCATGATAGCTATGTGGAACAATATGTTGTTGATGAAGATTTTAAAGAGGTATTTGAAAAGCTAACCCATGGTCCACAGGTATAGAACTATTTTCTGCAGGGAAAACTACTCTACCATCTTGGAAATCTATGTATTCCTACAAGTGAGCAAGTCCATGTAATATGAGAAGCTCACACTTCTCTTTTGTCTGGGCATTTTGGGGTAGGAAAAACTATGGCTCTTCTGCAAAGGTTTTGTTATTGGCCTCATATGAAAGAAATTTTAACTAAATATGTAAAGGGGTGTGTGATGTGTGATTGGTGTTGTATATGCACTAAAAAGACACTAAAAACCCTCAATTAAACTGTCAACCTGGGGTAAGTAAACTTAGATTTGTAGCAAAATATATGCCAAAGGTAGAAGGAATGGTAGTAGTATATTCTAACTAAGGAAGTGGCCATCTAAGGGTTAATCTATTCAAGAAAATCTATCTAATGAGAAAACCCTAATAAGAAACTTGAAACTATGTAACCTAAGTACTTTTGGGCCAAGGATTGATGGATAGTTCTAAGAAAGCAAGTAAAAACCCTATGTAAAGAAAACTAGTTCATAACAATAAGCAAAAGCAACTATTAAGCATAACAATCAACAAATAAAAAAAGAAAACTACTTTAACTTGCCTACCTAAATTCAATGAAAAACTACCCTATGAAAACAAGTAAATAAGCAAGCAAGCAACTATTCTATTAAAGCAAGTAAACAAGTAAGAAAAACAACTAGCTAACCTATTAAAGCAAGTAGACAAAATAACTAGCTAACCTATTAAATCAAGTAAACAACTAACTACTCTAAGATAACTTCTATTGCAAGTAATCTAATTAAAACTTCTCATTGAACAACTATCTAGCCTGGCAAGTGGACTATGTTCTTAATTCAAACTTCAAAGCTATTTTTAATTCATAAAAGGAAATCTATTTAATTGAAAGAAAAAAGAACTAACAACTAACTTTTAATCTATGATAAGAAAATTGCTCTCTAACCTATCAAAGCAAGAGACTATCTATCCTAGAACAACAATAAAACTATCTTCTAAACTATGAAAGAAAAAAAACTAGCTTTTAACCTATGAAAGCATGAAAACTATATTTTTTGATCTATGAAAGCAGGAAAACTATCTTTTAACCTATGAAAACTCAAATATAGTGTTGGTGGTTGTGTGAATGTCTCTGATGTCGTATAATATCTTGATGGCACTTGACAACAAAGGATAATTCAAGCGATATAAGCTCAATACTATTCTCGATAACAAAGTGAAAGGTATGGATTAAACAATCCAATGAGAATTTAGACATTACAGAAACAATGTTAATTACCCTGCATGTTCATTTATTAACCATCAACAATATAACGAGATCATAATTGTACTTCTATGCTATGTAAACAAACTTCATAATTAAATTCAACCATTGACTGAGAAATATAATTGCAATCTAATTCTAGGAAAGAAATTACATAAAATGAAACTATGTTATTTCTATTTTAACAATTCAAACTGCAATAAGGAAAAATGCTTAAGAACATAAATTAAAACGTGACATTAAAAAGCAAACTACCAAATACATTAACCAACAACTAATTAAGAAATATCTACATAAAAATGAAATAAGCAATCTATAATTAAAAACTAAAATTAATCCTATCCATCCATCAAATCCTTGTTAAAGAAAACTCAAATTAGAACTATGTTCTACTCTGTTTTAAATTTAATTCTAACAACATAAAATAAAACATAATCTAATATCTAATTGCACATGGGGTTAGTCTATGGATTTGCAAATTCGTTCCTACATACAATATCAACGCATGCTAACACAAGCCTTCATACTAACTTGCAAAAGAGAGTTAAGACAATTAAACTACAACAACAAATTAATTAACAAAACAATAATGCATGTACAGGAAATAAAACGAGACCGATAAACTATGAAATGCATAAACAACTTAAAGAACAGTTACTAGACTATTGGTGGGTCCCCTAGCAAGTCGTGGTCACTTCCTAAAATCACACCACGAACTCAACAATTCGATTTCACCATGAAAACTCAAAAACGCAGTTTCTATATAATCTGGCAATGAAAAATGGAAAAACAGAGTAAAACCGTGTTTGTCCCTATCACACTGGTTCTTCTTCTGCTTAAATTCTATATGACCATCATGGTGGTATTTATAATATTTATAGACCAAGTGGTCGACCACAGGAGGGTTGAACCACTTCTAAAATCGAAAAATTACATTAATGGTGCCCTAACTGCCGAAATAGAGTGAGCCAATAATCTCCCTGATTAACAACTTAAACTGAGTTGTCAAGGGTTCAGTAGCTGGATGGGGCAAGCATGAGAAAAACCCATGTTCCTGATTCGCCCACCACTGGCTGCCAATACCATAACCACCAAATTGCTCACCATTTTTGTGCAAGACGTAGTGTTGGACGAAGTGTTGGACAGGGTACCGGATCGAGTATTGGAAGGAGTATTGGACTGAGTGCCAGAAGAAAAAATGTGATGCGTTTTTTCCCTATAACACTAAAAAACATGAATTAGATCCTTGGAAACATAAAAACATGGTGAATTATACTCAATATCAACATTAAACACAAATTGTACATACCTGGTGTAGATCATACCATTTTAGCACAAAATTATTCAAAAATCTTCTCCAAAACATGAAAAACACATATGTACATTTGACAAAAGTGTCTATAACTGTCATAAAACTGATCATATCTCAGGCCCAACATTACCCCTACACTTATGATTTTGCAGGTCCCACTGCAAACAAAAAGAAATTACCTCTCGTGACTAGGCTTGGTGAGGAGGATAAGCTTTGGAAGCTTCTCCTTCTTGTTGTGAAGACTTTGCCTTGTTCCTCTTGTGTTGCTTCAACTGTGCTCTAAGGCTGTGGTTGGATTTGGTCATCTCATCAACCAACCATTGAAGGGAGTTAACCTTTGCTTGAAGGACTGCATTATCATGATGAAGGTGTGTGTCTATCATCTTCCTTTCTTCCAACTATTGGAGAAGCTGATGGTTTTCTTTTTGTAGCTTCTCAATGGCTAGGGAAGAATCAGTGATATATGAGGAAGGCTTAGATCCTTTGAGGGACATGGACAATCTATCAGTCTTAGGATATATAGTAGGCATGGGTGAAGTAGGAGTGATGGGGGATTGGTAAGGAGAGGTAGGTTCTGATTTTGTCTTTCTTAGTGGATCTAATCCATCGACAGAAACTTCCCTAAGTCTCTTGTGAGGGCTCTCAAGATCAGAGGACACTTGGATAGGATCTGAAGAAGACAGTGGTTTTTCATAAGGTTTTGTTCTTTTTCTCCAGGTACTCTTTCGAAAGGGTCCTTTACCAAATCAATTGGCTCCCCTCCTATTTGTGGGAATGATGGGAAAGTCTTGTTGGATTACTTCTTGGAGATTTTTAGGTGTAGGATCAAGAGAGATTGAAGGGATTGGGGGGTTAACAATAAGCTTATTTTGGTCTTTTCTCTTGGTCTTTTTACTTGATGAAGAAGTAGGGATATCAACAATCTTTTTGTATTGTTCTGACAAAGAGAGGGTTTGTACAAGGGGATTTGGAGTTCTTGGAGAGAGAGGCTTGGATGGAGAGATAGTTCTTAGGCTAAGTGGCTTTTTGCCGGTCTTAATTCTCAAGTGAGGGTTTGCAAATTGATAGATAAAGGCATCCCAAGTTTTCCCCTGTTTCTCTAGTTCGGCTAGAACAAGGGGTTTGATCAAGCCATGGTGAAAGAGACTATTGTGGGGGTTAGTCACATTCTTCCTCACTTGAGAGGACATCTTCTCCAAGCTTTTTAGAAAATAGAAGGGGAAGTTCAAAGGTTTGTTGAACAGAAAATGAGCCAACAATCTAAAATGACAAGCTTTGAAAGTGGAGTATCTACCTTCGCATGTAATCAACCTTGTGATGATGATGAGAGGGTTGATAAATTCCACCTTTATCCACTCCCTAGAATATCCTTTTTCTCCTGAAATGTTCCGGAATTCAGGCTTAAACACCCTGTTATAACTTGAGCGCAACAGTTGGTGGTTTTTGAACCATCTATCTCCCATTCTTGGTAGCTTCGTAGCTACAACAATGGACTCTTCTGAGACTTCAAAAAGAAAGAGACCCCACGTGTGTTGTCTTCCCATCGAAACTGAGGGAAAATTGTATGGAGAGGTCATCATCGTGGCCCTGCAAGTTAGACAAAAATGGCCCCCAGCCTGCATGCAAAAACACCTCTCTGCATTGAGCAAATTCGAGAATGGAAAAAAGGTATGCATAACATACCTCATAGGCATTGTGGTAGAGGTGAAATTCACCAGGAAAGGGTGTGAACGGGCCAAGATATGGCACGAAGTGGGAATAGGCTGAATGTGATTTGAATAGGGGAAGAAATGGCAGAGTTTGGGCACGATTTCTTAACGTAGGGCAGAGAAAATGGCAAGGGAGAATTGAGATAATGGTTTCCCAACCCGATTTTGAATGTGCCTATAGTGGAGTAGGTTGCACACATGTGTGCACAAGCTACCATGTGTGGGAAATTTCAAATTCGGAGGCTCATTTTTGGGGGCAATGTAATGATGCGCAATTAGATCAATGTCCAAGTCTTTTGAATTGGACATTTGATCATGAACATATAAAGCATCTTCAATCAATTGCCTGCAACCAATTCAATTGAATGTAATTGATTTCTAGTTACCTGGAATCTAGGATAGTTACTGGTGTGTAATTCATATGGTACTTCGTTCGGCACCTCATACAACATTTCATATGGCACCTCATATGGTACTTCATATGGTACCTCTGTGTTAAGTACATTTGCACTTCTTTTAATGGATAGCCCACAAATTTGAAGTGTTTTTTACAATCATAGTGGTTAATGAGCAGAGGCAGAATGCTCCATTGTTGTCTATTTTTCCACCATGCTCACTCAATCCTCTTGCATATGACATATAATGTCAAACCTACAATGAATAGGTTATAGAAAGCATAAAACATGTATTGTCAAACCTACAATGTACAACTTGTAATGAAAGATAAACCGATAAAGAGTGGTTTGTTAAGTATATGTTTAGTAATTTATAGCACACAGGAGTTTAGCACTTCAAAATAAAATGACTATTAATGTAATAACCCGTATCATGGAAATAATACAAAAACTCTTGCAAAGATCTATTTCTCTAGGCAATGATCATTTGTTAGCTCATGAACCCCTCCCCCACACCTAAGTATTGTGACACCTCAGAATCAACAGTATAGGAAACTAGTGAGTATCCCCCAATAGCCAAAGATTTATAATATGTCAAGTGTAAAGATAAAATTTCACAAATTGGTTTGACGAGATG
Organism: Picea engelmannii; assembly: GCA_009831015.1. Classification (NCBI taxonomy): domain Eukaryota; kingdom Viridiplantae; phylum Streptophyta; class Pinopsida; order Pinales; family Pinaceae; genus Picea; species Picea engelmannii. The sequence goes on from ML821193.1 coordinate 12,672, forward strand.
GTTAGAAGATGCCCCCACCTATAGGATAAGATATCCTATATATAGATAAGAAGAGATATGAAAGAGAGTTTCAAGATAGTCTTAGAGTTATTTCCCAATGGAAAGTCTATGGAGTTCATTAACCTTATCTTAACCACACATACTTCATGTCAGCTTTGTCTGCAAGTAATGTCGTACATCATGACAAGTTTAAATTTATTATTTATTTTTGTCAGATTACCATCCTCGCTAGGTAGAACGCCCCACTGCCATCAAGCTTGTTCAATACTCCGACGGGTTTACCTAGTCATACCATAGGCCGGTACCCATTGCCAACAGACCTATTTAGTATCTCGATGGGTTAGCCTCTTACACCCTCAAAGATTGGCCCTCCATCTTTTAATATTTTAGTATAAGATTGTTTTATGCAAGAAGATGAGGGGACAACTCTGAAAACAACTTTTCTTTCTTTTTTCAATTAGGATGGTATTTATGTTAGAGGGTGAATTTTCATTATATTACTTAGTGATTGTCCCGATGTAAGGGGTACTTAAGAAGACGTGGCCTATCTAAATATATTATATAATCAATCTATTTAGTGTGTAGTGGATGGTACCATTGAGAAAGAACAGAAAGGTATCTCTAGGCTCAACTCACTTTCTTCTTTTGTAATTATTGTGATGTTTCCATGACTAACAACTAATTAGACCTCCTTTTTACTCTTTGATAAAGAAACTTGACCCACTTACTCAGGTTTCTTGGAAAAATTATACAAGAGACCTCTAGGCTTGATAGTTATGGTATCACTTCTTTATACAGTGGTGAAGAGTTTCAAGAGAAACTGCTTTAGAATGCCTTTAAAAAATGAGAATTTTTGCAAAAATATGGCTAATTACAGTAAGTCAATATTCATTTGATGCTTTAGCAGACACAAAATTCAAGTGTAACAATGTTTTGAAGAAAGATCCTTGAAACTGTGTACTCCTGGTGAAAAAAATACTTACATAAATCTCTAGAATTGCCTTATTAACAAAATTCAAAAACTATTTACATATATACAGTAGGAAATTCAGAAAAGTTTTCAAGAACAAGGGGGGACTTCCCCATCTACTAAGGCCAATGCTTTGTTAGTTGAAATGACCTGTAGAAAATCCTCTTTGGAAATGGGTTTATGATTAAATTTGAGTCGGTGTCCATTTACTACAAAGGAGACTTGTCCATCATCAATTGTTTTAATTTTTATTGCTCCATTGTCATATACAGTGTCTCCCTTTAAAGGGCCCAACCACCGGGTGGTGAGTTTTCCTTTGAAGGTTTTGAATAGGGAATCAAACAATAGAGCCCAATCACCAGGTTGGAAGTGTTTCTTCTTAATAAACTTATCATGCCACTTGCTCCTCTGGTTTTGGACTAATATCACCCATTGGATGGCATCTTGCCTAATTTCATCCAACTCATTCAATTGTAGGACTCGTTTCTTCTTAGCCTCATATAAGTTCAATCCCAATTCTGCGGCAATACAGAAGGTCCTTACTTGGAATTCTGTTGGTAGAAGTACTTATTTCCCATACACTAGCTCATAAGGGGTATGCCTAATAGTATTTCTCTAGCTAGTTCGGTATGCCCACAAAGATTCTAGGACCCTATCAACCCAATCCCGGTGATGTAACTAAACAGTCTTGGTCAAGATGGCTTCCAGAACCTTGTTTGTGGATTCTACCTGACCATTGGCTTGCAGGTGGTATGGAGAATATTTATGGTGTTTAATACCATATATCTATGATAGCTCTTTCATTATCTTGGAAGTGAATTGAGTGCCTTGGTCGGTAACAATTTCACGAGGGACACTAAAGCGGGTAAATATGTCTTCATAGGTAAATTCAACAACAGACTTCTTTGTAGCCCTGAATATGGCTTTTGCCTCTACCCATTTGGTGACATAGTCCATACAGACCAAAATATAGTTCTTCCTATGGGATATGGGTGAAATTGGTCCTACAAAGTCGAGGGCCCATTTTTCTAAGGGTTCTATCATAACTTGGGCACGCAAAGGCATTTCGTTAGCCGATGTAGGTCTTCCTATCCTTTGGCAACTATCACAAATTCTCACATACTTGGCAACATCTTTGAAAATGCTAGGCCAATAGTAACCCGAATGTAACACCTTATATGTTGTACGTTTGTCATAAAAATGGCCACCACATGGTTCATCATGACAACTTCATAGTATTTCAGGTACCTCATCCTCTCGGACACATCCATGAATAATCAAATTAGGACCTATGCAAAAAAAATCATGACCAACCCAAGAGTAATTAGCACTCTGTGTAATAATTTTTCGCTTTTCATGAGGTGACAAATGAGACGATAACTTCCTAGTGACCAAATAGTTTTCCATATCTGCAAACCATGGGGTATTGATAGAGAGGGAAAAAAGATACTCATCTGGAAAACTATCATCTACAGGGACATCATCATCCTCATTTTTTATTCGGGAAAGAAAATCAGCTACTACATTATCCTTTCCAGGTCGGTTAAGCATAGTGATATTAAATTCTTACAATAACAAAAGCCACCTAGTCACTCGACCATTAGTTATGGGTTTATTCATGAGGAATCTAATGGTGGAATGATCGGTATGCACAAATACTTCATAACATGTAATGTAATGATGAAACTTTTTAATAGCATGAACAACTGCCAATAATTCTTTCTCGGTGACTGTGTAGTTCAACTCGGCAGGGGACAAGTTCTTGCTCACAAAATAAATGGCATGGTATTGCTTGTCCTCTTTCTGCCCTAATACCCCTCCTATTATGGTTGTTGGGGCAATTCAGTTGCTTAAATTGCTTTCATTTAATTATCAACCAGGGATTCTCGTAAGCTTATGATGATGCCAACAAAATATATGCAGGAGTAGGCATCTAACTCTAATCTAAGAAAATTCAATCAAATACTAACTCTTTCATTCCACTTAATAAGACTTAGTTGTTGTAGGAAAGAAAACACTAGCTCCCTTTTAGGAGGTCCTCTCAAGATGTTTCACAAAACCTATCAACAATCAAGATCATCAAGTAAACACTCATGCATTGAAAATAAATACACTTAAAAAGGCTTAGTTGTTGTAGGCATGAAAACACTAGCTCACTTTCAGGAGGTCCTCTCAAGATGTTTCACAAAACCTATCAACAATCAAGATCATCAAGTAAACACTCATGCATTGAAAATAAATACACTTAAAAAGGCTTAGTTGTTGTAGGAAAGAAAA
>ML821193.1:16575-32288 GCA_009831015.1 Picea engelmannii
ACTTGAAATTTCAATCATATGTATGCATTCAAAATGATGATTCAGTAATGTGTGTATCAATCATTCAATCATTTTAGTCTTATTCAATAAGATGTATTGAAGTATTTCAAATGCATGGAATCCATCCTCCTCATGGTAGATTTGCTTTGGAATATGTGTTTCATATGCAAATCAATGATGCATTTTAGGAAATCAATGAAGGTGCTTTATAAAAGAAATAACACTCATTTGGGAAAACATGTTGGTCAATAGCATATGAGGTTATGAAAGATGTAATATAGGATAAATAAATGGCATATGATGAATACCCCCCCCCCAACTGAAGGTGTTCTCCGTCCTCGGAAAATGTAGCAAATAGGGAAGGACATGGAATAATGAAGGATATGGAAGGACAAATAGGAAATTTTTCCAAATACATGTCTTTTAGCATTCAAGGAATTACTGATTAAAGATTGGAAAACAACATACCTTCACCTACCTGAGAAGATAATCCACTATGCATCTGAGAGATCTTTGTATGGATGGAATCTTTTGGATGCTACTATTGGATCATGGATCTTTGGAGTGAAAATAACCTCATCTGCTTGGGTGTATGAACATAGAATGAGATCTGAAATCGATACATCTATACCGTCTTATTGTTGGAACTAAGATGTTGGTGTTGAACTCTGGAGTTGAATATTTGATTTACTAGAACACTACTGCAAGTTGTTGTGAGTGTCATGGAACCATATAGTCTTCATTCATATCCTCATCGTGGCATAATTCTTATCTATGTGAATGGATTTTGCTGAAGTCGAACATAGAAAGAAATTGTCGGATTACCAACCATTGATGCATGTTGTTAACCGACACGAGACTACTCACCATTAATTTCAATGAGATTCAAGATGCCCAAGTACATATTACTAGATACGAATAAATGTGTCGCACTTTGAGTCACCTAGAAGATCCGACAAACAGGGGACATTGATGTATTCCCACTGTTTATTGGTGAAAGAACTTGCCATTAAGGCATGCAAGCCTCAAGGTACTGAAAAGGTCTCTAGTCTCAATCCCAGATGATGTGTTGATGTTGATGGGTCAAGACTTGTCAGAAGGAGGGCCATAAGGAATCCCCATCATCTAACGTGAGTACAAAGTAATGATTTAGAGGACCATAGATGAAAGATCAAGCAGGCTTTATTTGGCAAAAGGAAAATGACAAGGTGGTAACTCAACTTGGTAAGTGAGCTAAGTGACTTTATTCATGGGTTAGGGGTGAGTGAAAGTGAGGCAGGAAAGTATGAAACTTGCAAAGGGGTTGAAGCCACGATCTAGTAGCGATAGGAAGATGACAAGTTTAGGATTGACTTCAACATGTTAGGCTCAAAGGAAAGAAAATGAATCATCACATAATGGCTCTGAGAGGATTCTTTTGATAGCAATGGTATGATGGATATGGTCTGAAATATAATGATATTGACTTCTTCATGACTTCATTGGGACATGCTTTTCTCAAGAGTATGTGGTCTTTGAAAACCACTAGTGCATAAATTGGTCTTCTTCATCATCCCGGAACCTGCAAAAAACACTTAGCATTGACTTGCAATAAAACGTGAGTTTATCGAATAATAGAGGTGATCAGTCTTTTTTCATCCGATACATATGCAAAAATTCACAAATAGTGCTAAATACAACAAATCCAAGGAAAATAAATAAATTGAAATGCACTTTTTACCTGTCAGGAAGTGGTGCACCTTGGACAACCTGCCAGTGTTTATTTAATAACTTCTTCATTTGATGCTCAATTTCAGTGATTCAAAAGCCAAATGATATATTTATAGCATGTTTTTATGATCTGATGATTTAAATTGTTTTTTGAAGTCATGTGGCTACAAAATCCAAGAAAAATGACCAAATATTCTTTTATATCAAATTGTTATGATAATGACTCCATTGTGTAGAGCTCATCCATAGCTTTCCAATGTTTCTTGTTTTGTGTCAAACGAACTCCATATGAGAAAGTTATGGTACCTTGAAGGTTGTGGAAAATCGACAATTTTGTGTGCAGAGGTGCCATGTGGCAGCCCCAAGAGAAGCCACTTGGCATCCGTACGATGTGACACGTGGATTGGTTGATGATGTGGCATGTGATTGGCTCGTGATGTGAATGAATGAGACACCACCATGTGGCAGCCTCCTTTTGACCAAAATATGTTAAAACTTCAGGAATTGACTTCATTAGATTTGAACACACGGCCTCAACAATGATAACAAATCATCTTACCAACGCACCATGCATATCACTTAAGAAGTAAAATATGAGTAAAAATATTTGAATTGATATTATTTGTGATATGTGTTTAAAAGAATGACCAAACAAAATTGAACCCATGACGTCCTTATTGATAAGCAAATGACTTAAATTACAATGGAAATTGATGTGAAAAGAAAGCTTGATTCTTATTCCATCGTAAGTTGGATACAATGCTCCAAGAGTCCTCATCTTGAAATGGAGGAGGCACTCCTATTTATACAAAAATTTAAGATAATTTAGATCCACAAATCTCTCCTAGATCCACAAATGTCTCATTTGATTACAACCATGTGCTCACATCTATCAAGTGATATCTCTACAAATCCTCTCACAAATATTTCTTTCATGATTAATCTCCATCCAAGATACTTGAGTAGATCTCCAAATCTTTATCAAATCTTCAAAGGGTTGAAGAGGAAATTCGAATTTGAGGCTTGATGGTCAAATTTGACTTGGTTGGAGTCTTCAAATACACCTACAAACATCATGAAACTCATCCCACTTTCATATATAAGTGTAAACATGTCATTTTTCCAATATTTAATCATAAATTCACTCAAAAACACTAAAATAGATGCATTAGAAAATAATATGTCTAAAACCCATGTAATCAAGAAAATGGTGTAATGTAAGGGTATGGGAAAGTGGAATATGGTTAAAAGTGAAGTGAAAGGTTGGTAAAAAGATGGTACTTTGGCGACCCAACAGTGGTGTCGGAGGCATCAGTGGATATATGAAATGGGAGAGTCCAATTGGGCCCTCTAAGAACTGGTGCCATAGACAACTTAACTTTCAGGGTTTCAAAGGCAGTTTGACACTACTCAGTCCAAACAAAATCAACATCTTTTATTAGTAATCCAAACATAAGTGCAACAATCTTTGTAAAATTTTCAATAAATTGTCGGTAATATCCAGCATGTCCAAGAAAGCTTCTCACCCTTTTCTGAGTCTTGGGGGGTGGAAGTCTGACGATGACCTCAATCTTTGCATGATCAACTTTTATCCCTTCAAACGAAACATAATGTCTTAGAACCACTCCTTCAGTTAACAACATTTTTCATTTTTCATGACTTAGAGATAGGTTCATTTCCTAGCATATGATGAAGAATTTTTCTAAGTTGTCTAAGGGTTCCTGGTAAGTGTTACCATAGACTGTGAAGTCATCCATGTAGACCTCCACACAATCATGAATAATATCGGCAAATATCCCTAATATTTCTCGTTGAAATGTGGCTGGAGAATTACACAATACAAATGGTAAGACCCTATAGGCATAGGTGCCCCAAGGACAAGTAAAGGTAGTCTTATCTTGGTCCTCAGGTGGTATAAGAATTTGATTGTACCCATTGTACCCATCTAGAAAGGAAAAATACTTCTTTCCAGACAAGGTATCTAGAACTTGGTCAATGAAAGGGAGAGGAAAGTATTCTTTCAGATTGGCTTTGTTGAGTTCTCAGAAATCAACACAAATTATCCATTTCCCAATCACCTTCTTTGGAACCACTAGAAGTGGGGATACCCACTTATTGTCAGAGATGGGATAGATAAATATGACATTTAACAACTTTTGGATCTCCTCCTTGACTATGTCTTTGAGTGTTGGGTTCATCCTTCTCTGGGGTTGCCTAACATGTGTTACTTCCCCCTGGGTATATATGTGATGGATGCATGTGTCAGGGTGTATACCATTCATGTCAATGTATTTCCAGTCAAATTCTCCTGATTGTTCTTTAAGGATATCTACTAATTGTTTCTGTTTGTCTGCATCTAGCCCGGATTTTATATGTAAAACTTTTCCTGGACTAATCTCGTAGGGAATAGTGTAAGACATGGCAGACTCATCTATATTGAAAATAAAAGACGTTGAATACAAAATGGATGGGTCTAATTGTTCTTGAAATTATTCCCCAAACATGTACTCAAATTGGGGAAAAGACTGTGGAAAATCCACACATGTGATAGCAGAAATAAACTAGTTTAGCACATTTTTTGTTGTGTGCTCCTGAAGTGCCCATGCATGGTCACTTGGCAATATGGGTTCTTCCCAATCCTCGTTCTCGTATGGACATTCAAGCCACCATAGATTCTCCATAATAGGTTGAGTTGGAGGGTAAATGGTGAGCTTCTGGATAGAGAGACCATTTGAGGTGGTCATTTCCCCTTCTCTACAACCAATAAATGCATTAGTTGTGGCTAGCCAAGGTCTTCCCAAAATGACAGGATGGCCTTTGGAAAGATCATTTGAGTGAATGACAAGAAAATCTACTGGGTACTCCCATGAGGATAAAATGACCATGATATCATCTAAAATTCCTTCAGGTATAACCCTAGTCTTATCTGCTAATTCAAAAATGGTTGGGGTAGGCCGAAGAAGAGGTTGTAACTGTAATTTTTCCAAGGTAGTAGCGGTCATAACATTGATGGCTGCCCCTAGGTATATGAGAGTGTTTCCAATGGAGACCTCATTAATGGTTATGGTCACTACGGGGTTTCCCGGGTTCCCATATTTTGCTAGTTTTGGCTGCTTTGATATGTATTCAAAAAGTCCTCTTATCAATGTATTGTAGGGGGGTCCTTTTTCTTTCTACCTATCTTATTAATACACAATTATTTGACTACATTACTGTAGATTGGAATGTCTTTAATGGCTTGAAGCAGGGGAATCTTGACACAAATATTTTTCATTTCATTCAAAATGTCAAATTCCGGTCAAGTGGTAGGTTTCTTGATTACCAATCGGTCTGGATAAGGAGGGACCTTTGTAATTTGTGAAGGTTCATTTTGGGGAAGCTTGTGTTCTTGATTCTTTGGGATAATAACATCTTCCCACCTAGTGTCATTCGTGGTTGTTTGGTGGTTTCTTCTTCTTCTTAGATGACTACTGAAGGTATTTGCCTCTCCATAAATTTTCCCGATCTTAGTTGAATCTCATGTAATGGAACAGGAATAATAACATATGTCGGGAAGGCCTGCATCTCAACATTGTGAAGAGGTTGAGGGGGCTTATTATTGGGATTTGACACTGGTTGTGCCGGTAATAATGTTGGTCTTGGGGAGCTTGCATTTTGATATTGTAGCAGTTGTTTTTGTGGAATAGGAGGTAAAGGTGGTGGAACAAAACCTGGCAGAACCTGTGGAGTGTTCGGTGGGAGCTAAGGATAATGATGGCTAGACATAGGGATAGGTGGAGCTTGAGGGTTTCCTTGGTTATGTCCTCCTCTCCATCCTTGAAACCAAGGATGTTGGTACTGAGTAGACCAGTTTTTCCAACCTGGTGAGTTCCACTATTGTTGTTGTTGATAATAGGGTGGAACTTGAGATTGTAGATTTGGGTATGTGGGTTGGTTCCTAGGCTGCCATGGCCTCTTAGGTGCATAAGACGACTCCCCAGGATCTCCACTCCTATATATGGCTAATAAACTGGGAAAGGATGAAAATTTCTTAGTCAAATGGTCTTATGTATAGAAGCCACAAACTGAAATTTTATCTAATGGGAATTCCCTTGAGGAATGCTTCCTCCTACATCTTGGGCAATATATGCTCATTGTTGCATTTTCCTCCTCCTGTTTCTTTTTTGTTTTTAGGGTGTCTAGCTGGGAACCTATTGTGCTTAAGATATCTGTCTTGAAGTTCTCTAAAATGTTCCCTATCTCTGCTCTTGTGATACCACCTGAACTAACTGGTTTTAAGTTCCTATTATAAGGGTCCCAAACATTCTTTCTTGTTTTGGTTCTACTCCTTGAGTAATTTTTACACATTTTACATATTTCAGCAAATGGTTTATGAGAGATGTCACCTAATTCCACCAGGTTAATCATCTCTAGGTATTCTTCTGAAATTCCCTTAAGGAAAAGAGCCCTAATTTCATCCTCTAGGAGGTCATGGTATTTTGAATTCTGGGAGATATAACCAAATCTTTCCATATAATCTTTGAGGGTCTCGCTTCTAACTGTTGGATTTTAAATATGTCATTACGAGACTCTTTGGTCTTGCAGTAGTCTTGGTACTTCTTAAGAAAGATGCCTTTCATGGCTTCCCAAGACCTAATACTGGATTCTCCCAACCCCATGAACCATCTTAGTGCAGAGTCTTTGTGGGTGGCAGGAAAGAGTTTTAGTTTCTAGGCATCTTGTATGTAGTTTTCTCTCCAACAAAAGATGTCAAATTCAAATAGGAAGGTGTCTGGATCTTCACTGTTTTTACCATAAAATGTAGGAAATGATGAGAGAGGAATATTATTCATGTTGACATTTGGAGTGGTGTCTAAAATCGGAAACCCAAAGGTAGTTTCAGTTTGGTTTCTAGTTTCTTCTTCCTCCCCATGTCTTACATTGTTATGGTCCTCCTGATCATCCATATTGGCTTGGTTTTCAAAAAGAGAGTACCTAGGTGTTTTTATCTTTGAATAGAACAAGGTTTCCCTTTTATGGAAAGGTATTCCTACTGATTGGATATCTAGGACTCTACTCAATCTGGTTGAGACTATTGGTGCCAAAGTTTCCGTGTCAGCTTGAGAGATAATTAAATTGGCTGAACTACCAAACAAAATATTCACCTGTTCAGGGTCTATGTTGTCTTCAAAATTAGGGTCTACTGGTGGTGGTGTAAAATAAAAGGTTGTATTGTTTGGTTCTGCAAAAGGCTCGAGTGGTCTTGCCTCCTGTCCTAATATGATTGATGCTTCAATTTCTTGTTCTATAGTGTTCCCTGTGTTAGTCTCTTCAGAGATTGCCTTATCTCTTTGAGATGAGCTAGCTCTTGGTTTTTGGTATCGGTCTGCAAATTTTATAAGTAGAACATTCCTTCCCCCAAAGAGATCGAAAGGAACCTTGGTTGAAAGGTCTAATTTAGATTTAATGTATCTACCTTTTGGGTCTCTAGGTCTATTCATGAAAGAAAGAAAAAACAAAATAAAAAGATACCATTTGTTTTCTAGGTCTATTCATGAAAGTAAACAAAAACAAAAAGAAAAACTACCATTGGGTTTGGGGGAGCCTGCAATAGTAGATGCTCAAGTTCTTACCTCTCGTCTTAAAGTTCCCCCGCCACCAATCTAATGCTAAGGTCTAGGAATGATCTATCTCCTAACTACTTCTTACCTTGAGACAATGTAATATACCAGATATAAAAAGTATGTGGAACATAAATAAAATGCTAGAAATGGCAGAATAACAGTAATATAACCAGCATAATCTCCACAATAACATAGAAATGATATAAGAACAACAACAGAAATAACACTTTGATTCAGAAATCAATGTTCACAGGCCTCTTCGAGAGGGAAACCTCCAGTCGAGCAGTGCTCTGTTACAATAATCTCCAAGATAGGGTTTTCATACCCTCGACCCTTATTTATACTAAATATGTCTATCAAGAGAAGCATCTAGAGGAAGATCCTTCTAGAAGCAGAAGCTTCGATTAGGTCTTCTTACATCCGCCTTATTCTATTTTATTGAAAGTCCTTATTAATATTGACCTTTATTACATCCGAATATATTGATCTACCTATGTGTGGGTTAGGACCCTAACATGTCTGCCCCCTTAAGAAAATCCTTGTCCTCAAGGCTTGAGATGTGGAAACTTCTACAAAATGGTAGCTGGTTCCCAAGTGGCATTTGCTGGAGTTGTATCTTTCCATTGGACTGGCACTTCCTTGATGGTTCATTGATGCAGGTGATGCTCATGTTGGTCCAAAACTACTTTTGGTTGTAGCCAAATGGATCCTTCTTCAGTTAACTCGAAAAGGTTGGTTTGAATTTGGCACCTAGTTCCAATCACCTTCTTTAAGCATGAAACATGAAAAACAGGATGTAGCTTTGAATGACTGGGTAGAGCTAACTGATAGGTGACTTTTCCCACACACTTGATAATTGTATAAGGACCATAAAATTTGGGTGCTAGCTTTTAACACTGCTCGACTTTGAGGGAAGTTTTCTTGTATGGTTGCAGTCGCAGAAACACTTGATCCCCTTTTGCAAATTGATGTTTAGAGCAACCTTGATCTGCTTGTTGCTTCATGCGATTTTGTGCCATGACTAAGTTCTCTTTAAGGGTACGAAGAATATCCTCTCAAAATGTAAGTGTTTGGTCAATCACCTAGACCTTCAAGGTACCCGGTAAGTATGAGAGAACTGAAGGTGGCTTCTGTCCATATACCGCTTCAAAATGAGTCATGCATGTAGCTGTATGGTAGGAAGTGTTGTACCACATTCAGCTAGGGGTAACCATTGAGCCCATTGATTTTGATTTTCAGAGGTAAAACACCTTAGATATGTTTCCAAACACTTGTTGACAACTTCTGTTTGACCATCAGTCTAGGGATGATAAGTTGTGCTTAGATGCAATTGGGTGCCCTGTAGCTTAAACAATTCTTGCCAAAAATTGCTTGTGAAAGTTCGGTCACGATCAAAAACAATAGAGTGTGGCATGCCATGAAGCTTGAAGACATGGTCCTTGAAAATTTGAGCCATCGTGGATGTAGTAAATGGGTGTTGAAGAGTGTAGAAATGAGCATACTTGGAAAGGCAATCCAAAACCACCATTATGATTGATTTATTTCCCGATTTGGATAAGCCGGTAATAAAGTCCATAGAGATATCCTTCCAAATAGAAAGTGGAATTGGACATTGTTGTAGTGTGCCCAGAGATTTAACTATTTCTCCCTTGTTGTGTTGACACACCTCACATTCAGCGACAAAATTATGGATTTCCTGTTTCATACCATCCCAGAAGAAAGAACGTTTGACCCTATCATAGGTTTTGGTGAACCTGGAGTGCCCTGCTGTGGGTTTAACATGAATCTCAGAAAGTACTGTGGATTTAAGCTTTGATTGTTTACTCAAATACAAATGGCCTTGTATCAAAGTTCATCCTGGAGCCAAGAGTACCCTGGGGGAGTTGGAGCATTGGTCTGCAATTGTTGGATTAGATGCAAACTTTTGGGATCTTGTAGCCATTCCTGGCACACAGATTGGAGACAATCTGGTACAATGAAGGAAAGAGAAAAAAAGGATCCATCTTCTTCATATTTTCGAGAAAATGCATCCACCACCACATTGTCTTTTCCCTTCTTGTAAATGATCTCATAATCATATCCAAAGAGCTTAGTCACCCATTTTTGTTGCTCCGGTGAGGAAATGAGTTGTTCCATAAAGTACTTGAGGCTTTGATGGTCTGTCTTAATTTGGAAACATTGCCCCAAGAGATAAGGGTGCCACAGATCAACGACATGTAGAATAACCAACATTTCCTTTTCATAGATGGGTTTGCCCAGATTCCTTTCAGATAGTTTCCTGATGGTGAAGGCCAAAGGTCGACCATCTTGCATAAGGATAGCACTGATTCCTTTCCCTGAGGCATCACATTCCAACACAAAGGTATTTGTGAAATTGGGAAGGGCCAGAACCGGAGTGGTGCACATGGCCATCTTCAAGGTTTGAAAAGCTTGAGCAGCGGCTGGAGTCCAAGTGAAAGAGTTCTTTTTTAGGAGAGCCATGAGAGGTGTTGTAATCTTGCCATAATTCTTAACAAACTTGCGATAATACCCTGTTAATCCCAGAAATACATGCAAGATTTTGAGATTCTTTGGGTGCGGCCAATCTTGCATAGCTTCAATCTTTTTTAGATCCACCCTGACGCCATCCTTGCCAACCAGATGACCCAAGTATTCTACTTCTGAGGCAACAAAAGCACATTTAGACTGTTTCAGGAAAAGTTTGTGCTGAGAGAGTAGCTAGAGAACTCGATCCACATGAGTAATATGGTTTTTCCATGTTTTTCTATAGATTAGGATATCATCAAAGGAAACTAATACAAAATGACGGAGAAAAGGATGGAAGACATGATTCATGAGGCTTTGGAAGGTGGAGGGGGCATTACATAAGCCAAAGGGCATGACCAAAAACTCATAGTGGCCCTCATGAGTTTGAAAGGCCATCTTGGGAATGTCTGCCTCCTTTATATGTATCTGGTGATAGCCCGAGCGAAGATCAAGTTTAGTAAAGAATTGGGTGCCACTCAATTCATCTAGGAGGTCATCAATGACAGGAATGGGAAATTTATCTTTAATGGTCATTTTTTCGAGGGCACAAAATTCAGGACACATTCTCCAAGAACCTTCTTTCTTCATGACCATGACTATAGGAGAAGAGTAAGGGCTCGTACTAGGGCAGATAACACCTACAATAAGGAGTTCCTGGACCATTTTTTCAATTTCATTTTTTTGTGAAAAGGGTTGGTGATACGTATGGATATTGGGAGGAAGGATTCCTGGTACAAGGGGAATGGAATGATCATGAACACCATGGGAAGGAGGGAGTCCTTGGGGAGTGAAAAATACCATTTGGTGTTTAGAAAGGAGGGCTTGGAGGTCTTCTGGCACCGACAAAGAAATGTGTATTTACTTGGCCACCCGAACACAGTTGTGTGACGATAGATCTTGTCTATTTTAATTTGTTTATGTTTTTGTCCCCCAAAGGTTAGGTATTCAGGGGTTCTACAGACAAGGTTTTTCCCTGTGTTATAGCTCTCTGATATACGTGCGGGGTCCAACAGTAGTACTCAGCCCAATATCTCCTAGAACTAACTAAGGAGGATAGACTGTACCCTTAGTCGTACTACCCAACTACCCAGGTACTAGAGAGTATCTTCTCGAGTGTTGTTCTCGATGGCACTATAGCAGTCAGGCGGCCGATCGGTTTATCTAAAGAGGGCTTCAGGAAATCTAGGTCGATCCGTACACAGGTGTTATCTAATGTGCTACCACTCGAAGGGGTACCAACAAGGGTTACAAGGGTGGCCAACAGATGTGCGGTTAAGAACCACTTGTATTTCATGTGTGTATGAATCCCTCAACTGCAGGTTTATGCATGTAACTATAGATCTTTGTGGCTTAAAGAGGCTGAAATACATCTCTACCTTGAAAAATGAAATTCCCACAATTTCTGCCAAGGAAAGTGCTCTGATACCACTTGTAATATACCAGATATAAAAAGTATGCAGAACATAAATAAAATGATAGAAATGGAAGAATAACAATAATATAACCAGCATAATCTCCACAATAACAAAAAAATGATATAAGAACAACAATAGAAATAACACTTTGATTCAGAAAGCAATGTTCACGGGCCTCTTTGAGGGGGCAACCTCTAGTCGAGTAGTGCTCTGTTACAATAATCTCCAAGCTAGGGTTTTCATACCCTTGACCCTTATTTATACTAAATATGTCTATCAAGAGAAGCATCTAGAGGAAGATCCTTCTAGAAGCGGAAGCTTCTATTAGGTCTTCTTACATCTGCCTTATTCTATTTTATTGAAAGGCCTTATTAATATTGACCTTTATTACATCTGAATATATTGATCTACCTATGTGCGGGTTAGGACCCTAACAGACAACTCCCCAACAATGATGCCAAAAATGATGGGTGTTCTATATGCACTAAAAACACACTAAAAACCATCAATTAAATTGTCAACCCAGGGTAAGTAAACTTAGAGTTGTAGCAAAATATATGCCAAAGGTAGAAGGGCTGGTAGTAGTATAGTCTAACTAAGGAAGTGGCTATCTAAGGGTTAATCTATTCGAGCAAAGCTATCTAATGAGAAAACCCTACTAAGCAACTTGAAATGATGTAACCTAAGTACTTTTGGGCCAAGGATCGATGGATAGTTCTAAGAAAGAAAGTAAAAACCCTATGTAAAGAAAACTAGTTCATAACAATAAGCAAAAGAAACTATTAAGCATAAAAATAAGCAAATAACAAAAGAAAACTACTTTAACTTGCCTACCTAAATTCAATGAGAAACTACCCTATGAAAACAAGTAAATAAGCAAGCAATAAACTATTCTATTAAAGAAAGTAAACAAGTAAGCAAAACAACTAGCTAACCTATTAAAGAAAGTAAACAACTAATTACTCTAAGATAACTTCTACTGCAAGTAATCTAATTAAAACTCCTCATTGAACAACTATCTAGCCTAAGAGGCAAGTGGACTATGTTCTTAATTCAAACTTCAAAGCTATTTCTAATTCATAAAAGGAAATCTATTTAATTGAAAGCAAGAAGAAATAACAACTAACCTTTAATCTATGATAAGCAAACTACTCTCTAACCTATCAAAGAAAGAGACTATCTATCCTACAACAACAATAAAATTATGTTCTAAACTATGAAAGCAAAAAAAACTATCTTTTAAGTTATAAAAGCATGAAAACTAAATCTTATGATCCATGAAAGCGAGAAAACTATCTTTTAACCTATGAAAACTCAAATATAGTGTTGGTGGTTGTGTGAATGTCTCTGATGTCGTATAATATCTCGATGGCACTTGACAACAAAGGATAATTCAAGCGGTATAAGCTCAATACTAATCTCAATAGCAAAGTGAAAGGTATGGATTAAACAATCCAATGAGAATTTAGCCATTACGGAAACAATGTTAATTACCCTGCATGTTCATTTATTAACCATCAACAATATAACAAGATCATAATTGTGCTTCTATGCTATGTAAACAAACTTCATAATTAAATTCAATCATTGACAAAGAAATATAATTGCAATCTAATTCTAGGAAATAAATCACATAAAATGAAACTATGTTATATCTATTCTAACAATTCAAACTGCAATAAGGAAAAATGCTTAAGAACAGAAATGAAAACATGACATTAAAAAGTAAACTACCGAATAAATTAACCAACAACTATTTAAGCAAGATCTACATAAAAACGAAATAAGCAATCTATAATTAAAAACTAAAATTAATCCTATCCATCCATCAAATCCTTGTTAAAGAAAACTCAAATTAAAACTTTGTTCTACTCTGTTTTAAATTTAATTCTAACAGCATAAAATAAAACATAATCTAATATCTAATTGCACATGGGGTTAGTCTATGAATTTGCAAATTTGTTCCTAACTACAAGATCAACGCATGCTAACACACACCTTCATACTAACCTGCAAAAGAGAGTTAAGACAATTAAACTACAACAACAAATTAGTTAACAAAATAATAATGCATGTACAGGAAAAAAAACGAGACAACTAAACTATGAAATGCATAAACAACTTAAAGAGCATTTACCAGACTACTAGTGGCCCCCCCAGCAAGTCGTGGCCACTTCCTAAAAGCACACCATGAACTCAACAATTTGATTTCACCATGAAAACTCAAAAACACAGTTTCTATAAAATCTGGCAATGAAAAATGGCAAAACAGAGTAAAATCGTGTTTGTCCCTATCACACTGGTTCTTCTACTGCTTAACTTCTATATGACCACCATGGTGGTATTTATAATATTTATAGACCAAGTGGTCGACCATAGGAGGGTTGAACCACTTCTAAAATCAGAAAATTACATTAATGGCGCCCTAAATGTCGAAATAGAGAGAGCCAATAATCACCCTTCTTAACAACTTAAACTGAGTTGTCAAGGGTACAGTAGTTGGAGGGGGAAAGCACGAGGAAAACCCATGTTTCTAATTCACCCACCACTGGCTGCTAATACCATAACCGCCAAATCGCCCACTGTTTTTGTGCAAGATGTAGTGTTGGACGAAGTGTCGGACTGGGTAGCGGATCAGGTACTGGAAGGAGTGTCGGATTGAGTGTTGGAAGCATAAACATGATGCGTTTTTTTCCCTGTAACACCAAAAAATGTGAATGAGATCCTCGAAAACATAAAAACTTGGTGAATTATACTCAATGTCAACATTAAACATGAATCATACATATTGTTGGCAAATATTGAGCAAATCAGCGCATACTTGTCATTGATGGCAAGAACGTGTGGTCGCAGTGATGACAACAACATTGAATAACAACGCAGTAATAATCAAGAGGAGAAAAGACAGTGATCGTTGGACCCCATCCAAATTTCCCGAAAGAACCAGGACCGTCAGATCTGTAGAAGCTGCGAGAGAGATAAATTCATCGGAGAATCAGGGATCATGAGTTCAAAGTGCAAAGACCACTTAACATTGAAAACCCCGAAATCGCGATATGCGATTTCGCGATTTGATCGCAACCGTTAATCAAGCAGGGATCTGGACCGTTCATTTGTAAGGGACACGTGGCACAACCAGGGAATGACAGGTGTTAGGCAGATTCAACACTTCAGGCACAGGTATGTCACGAATCGGAATGACACGTGGCAGTGTTTAACACGTGTCAAAATACGTGTGACGTCAGCAGAGGCATCGGCAATCGGGACTTTGGAATGACAAAGTCACTTGACATCAGAAACCCCGATTCTGCGATATGCGATATCGCGACTCAATCGTAGTCGTTGAGCCAAGGTTATACCTGGACCGTTGATCTCCGACATCGGAGAATCGGGGATCGGGAATTCTATAGACATGTGCATCTCGACACTAAAATCGCCGAAACCCCGATAGAGAGACATAAGGTGGTGGTCATGGAGTGAAGGTCACATTGACCGGGAGCTAAGCTCAGGAGGGCTAGAGTATGAAAGGAGCCATCGGAAATCAGGAAATCGCGAATCACGTGGACATAAACATTATGTCATCGCAAATGCCGAAACCCCGATGCGATGTTTGACCGAGGTCATGTGTTGATGGTCTTATGGGCCAAGGGCTATAGCCAGCAGGGCTTACGTATGAAAGGAGCCATCGGGAATCAGAGAATCGCGAGTCTGGAGGACTTGTGAAAATTGACATCGCAAATGCCGAAATCGCGATGAGTGAAATCCCGATTTGATCTGAACCATTGGATCAAACCTTGATCGGAGGGTTGTTGTTCTTACTCACTCATTAACGCTTCAGTTGTAAATCCGTTAAGCGAAACCGACTGGGTATGATGAATTGGTTAGCGTTTCAGTTGCCAAGACAGATGTCGTTGGATTTCCCATTGGAAGGGGAAAAGGAATCGTCAAAGAAAGGTGTATAAAAGAAAATGAAACATATCGAATGGGGTTGAATGTTCTGAATGAAAAATGGGTAAAACAGTAAGAAAAAGAAGATGAGCAGAGGAACAGTAAACAATGAAGGAACTGTGCAGAATGAGAACAGAAGAAGAGCAACATGATGGACAAAACAAAAGCGGAGCAGAATGACAGAAGACAAGACACAGAGCAAGCATGTTGAATAAGAGAAGAGTAGCAGAACAGTGAACAGAAGACCAGAATTAAAGAACAAAGAAAGATTGGTAAGAACTCATTTATC
Organism: Picea engelmannii; assembly: GCA_009831015.1. Taxonomy (NCBI): domain Eukaryota; kingdom Viridiplantae; phylum Streptophyta; class Pinopsida; order Pinales; family Pinaceae; genus Picea; species Picea engelmannii. Next base: position 32,067 of record ML821193.1, read on the forward strand.
TGTAAAGTTGAATGTGTATTTAATCATAAATATTTAAGGGAGGTTGGGAGGTGCTCGGGAGGACTGTTGTCCTCAGAAGACTGATTTATCTGTAAAGTTGAATGTGTATTTAATCATAAATATTTAAGGGAGGTTGGGAGGTGCTCGGGAGGACTGTTGTCCTCAGAAGTTCAAGTGGGTGCTTGAACACAGGAAGTTGGAGCTTCCATCTGGTTGCAGCCA